>RJWM01045163.1:0-12931 GCA_004363535.1 Dasyprocta punctata | reverse complement strand
TTTTGTGTTGAAGATCACTGAAGATTCACCTGTGATTGTAATAACCAATACTCTAGTTATCTTTTACTCAGTTTCTTCTAATAACACGTTACAAAACGATAGCCCAACATCACAGCCAGATCATTGATATTCATGAAGATCAGAACATTTCCATGGCGGAGACGACCCCTCATGTGCCCTTTTATCAATACATCCAAATCCACTCCTCCCAACCACCTCATTCCCACCCCAATCTGGGGTCCAAGTTATCCCACAAGCTCCACCTCTCCCTCGGAAAGTTAGAAGAAGCAGTGGGACCCATTCCCTGGAATACCTTCTGCATCTCTGGCGTTATTTCTATTTGTTTGACAAGAACAGCCTTTGGAGAATGCTTTTGGTACAATGGAGAGTGTACCTGAAGTAGCTTTTCCTTCCAAAACCCTTCTCTCAAGCCACCGTACAGAACATTGTCACTGCCCGACCTCAACTGCACGTGACCTCAACGCTGCTCCGAACTCTTGGAACAGACACTATTGGTTTCCTCCGAACTCTTGGAACAGACACTATTGGTTTCCCATTCGACACACATCTATGGCTCCTGATTCCTCTTCCTTAGCAGAATCCTAACTTTTATTCTATTTCTCTTTCTCTGGACTTCCCATTTCTCCATCTTCCAGTCCTCAGAATATTCTGTTCATGCCAATCGGGTGGACCGGTTTCCTTTGCTTCTTGTGCAGGGATAGCCCTGTGATGAAACTCGGGCCAAGGAAATATGAGAATGAATACCTGGAAGGCCTCGGCCTGGAAGAGATCTTGTCACTCTATAGATGAATGCAGCACACAGAGGAGAGCAGAAGCAAAAGAGCTTGAGGGAGGTGGACACGGAGTCCAGAGCTCCAGCGGCTACAGCAGCTGGACAGGAATTAATTAGTTTGGACAATGCACTTATTCAACCTGGTACAACTGCGGGCTTTGCTACTTACAGTCAAAATCATTGTTTCTGATTGATCCTATATTCGATCTAAGATGTGGCCTCAGGCACAAGGAAATATATCTTCCCTTTTATGCTGCAAAAGTACAACTTTATCTGATACCAAAGCACTGTTGACTCTTTATTCACCTATACTCACATTCATTATATCTGAAACCCATTTAAAAATTATCCTCTTCTTCTGCAAATTCTCTTAGTCTTTTCCTTCACAGTATTACTCGATGTTGAATGTTTCCCTGGCTAGCAACAGCTGACCACACCATATGCTCCTTAGTCAGGTGGGCATCCCGGCAGCCCCAGACGCAGGTCCCCACAGGTGATTTATGTTCAGTGGGAAAAGGCCTCCCGTGTAATCAACAAAATGACATCACGTTATGCTGGCTTCGCCCCGTCTGTCCATTGTGTTACTCTAATTACAAACATATGGGAGGACAAATTAGCCGACTGTCTGGGGTGAGCCGGACAGGGACAGAGCCCAGTGTATATCAGGTTTATGTGACCAGGCCATGCTTTCTCGAGGTGCTTTAGATGACGTACGATGGCGCAGCTGCAGGTTGTGGCTGTTCTGGTTTGACCCCCCGGCACAGCACATTGCCGTGCAGTGATGACCATGGTTGTTGGTTGGACTCTGGTTTTCTTCATATCTGTAGAGCTGCTGGTTTTCACTGTCTTACTCTACCATTCACACCCTTTCTCTCCTACAGCCATAAATCTTCCCTGCTGGTCTTGCAACACAGGATTTTGTCAACACCCACAAAAAGCATAGGTAGTTATGGAAACAGTGTTTCTCAGACGTGCTCAGGCAGGAAGCTGCCCTGATATCGTGTGGTGCAGAGGATTCGCTGGGTTTCTAACAAGCTCCTAGGTGTGGCTGATGCTGTTGGTCAGGGAACCGCACTCTGATTACACAGCAAGCGCCCTGGTCACTAAGACCTGTGATTGAATTCTGCGAGGTGAACTTCAGGCCATCATGGAATGGGGCTTCTAATTCTTGTTAAGGGACTCGTGTTGATCTGGTTAAACAGAGAGTTCATGGTCAGCGAGTCTCTCTCTAGTGAATGAAATCATGACATGTCAGGGGGCTCAGTGAAAAGCAAGAAAACAACATGAAAACGCACTATGGCCTGGGACTGCTGGAGTCTCTGGCTTCAGGGACCCTCCCCCGCAAAGTCCTATGGAATCCTGTGGACGTTTATTTAACTCAACAAATTCCCAGACCCAGTAACTCTCTGTTGACCTGGTTCCAGTTGTGTTTCTGTTACTTAAACCCAATATTCCTAACACATGCAAATTATAATGAAATAGCTAAATAAGCTATGATACAGCACTGTAGAAGAAGTGCACTGCTTTTGAAAAGCAGTTTAAAAATATATTGGGACAGACATACAAGGTTAACTGAAAATGCATAATACTAATGTGTGCATACAGAATAATGTGAACTATATCCATTGTTTAAGAGTATTCTGTCAATATCCAAGACTAAAAATAGTGGTTATGATAAACTGAATAATGTATCTCCAAATATTTCCATGTCTTAATCCCCTAAACTTGTGAATGTTACTTGGTACAGAAAAACAGACTTTGCAATGTGATTAAATTAAGGATTTTGAATAGAGATATTATTCCTGGATCATCTGGGTTGGCCCAATATAATCATAAAGTGGATGCAGGAGAAGTCAGGGGAAAAGGTGACAAAATGCCAGAAGCAAAATTGGAATGATTTGCTTTGAAGATGAGAAAAGCAGTTCCAAGCATAGGAATGCAGAAGTGTAAGCTGCACTAGAAGCTCAAAAGAGCAGCGAAACAGATTTCCCCTCTAGAAAGAACCGGCCCTCTCAACATCCTGACTTTAGCCCAATGAAACTGATTTCACTGCTGACTTCAAGAATTGTAGGACAATAAACTTATGTTATTTAAAGCCACTAAAATCATGTTAACTTGTTATAACTGCAGTAAGTAAACTAATACAGTAGCGATCTCTGTACTTTTCACTAATCAACTTATAGGGAAAAACTGAAGGAAGTAGTATAGCTTTCTATAAAATGTATTATTAATAACATTTTTTGCATCTTGAAATGGCTTGGTTACTATTTGTGTTAGTCAGCTTTTCCACTCTTCATACAAAATACCTGACACCCACAATTTAGAGGATGGATTCATCTTAGGTCACAGTCTTTGGAGGATCCAGTTCATGGTCACTTGGCTCCAGTGCAGAAAGCCATGGTGAAAGGGCCTGGGGGAGGAAAGCTGCTCAACTCATGGCCACCAGGAAGCAGAGAGAGAGGAGCTGGGGATGAGAATATACCCTTCCAGGCCACACCTCCCAGGGACCCAACCCTACCAACCAGGTGCTACCTCCAAACAGCACAGTCAGCTATGAACTCATCAACTCACAAATCCACTGATGCATAGAGCGTCTCCATGAGCCAATCATCTTCCAAAAGCCCCACCTCTGAACATGAGACTTTTGGGGGGCATAAACCACAACACTTTTTTCTAGGACTGTAGAATATAATCATGGTGTAATTTAATTTCAACACATATTTCAAGAAAATGCCACCATGTACTAGTAGAATTCTGACCACATCCTTCTCCTGGGAAAACTCTTAGTTTCTGCTTTTAATAACCAACAGGTGACTGAACAAAGTGTGTTTAGAACATCAATTACTAATGAAACCCAAAAGTCCCAAGGACATCTGCAAGTCCCACAGTGCGCTGAAGGCCAAAAGATTCATGACTCCAGAAGATTCATGACTCCTGGCTTTCCTCTCAGTGTATTCCCAGAACTGAGACTCTGGAATTATATTCAGGATTACCAAGGTCAGGAAAAATAAGTGACATGCTTGCTATATGTTTGGTGCAATGTAGTGTGACATTAAAAGGCTTGAAACTCTGAACGCATCTCTTAAAGAAACCAAAAAAGTCTAATTGATCTGACATTCCAAACACCAGACTGGGATTAGCGGCCCCTCCTCTAACTCTCATAATGATCTGTTTGCATCTTTCTGTCATGTTTATTCCATCCTATTACAACTGTTTGTTTATGCCTCCGTCTCCCCTGGTAGTCTGATTTCCTTCAGGATAAGAATCATGCCTTATTCCTCTTTGATTTCATAACCTAAAAAAGCACCCAGCATAGATAGAGACTTAATAAATGTTTGTTGAATTAGATTAAATTGAATCCTGTCCTTAGCAAAGGAACCTTAAAACTGAAGACAATAAAATTCAACTTTCTTGTTTCTATCTTTAAAGAATTTGCTAAAGTGGAACAGCATGATATATTGACCAAACTTCCCCTAAGCTAGTGAGACATGTCAATCTCTTCCTAAACTTGAGTGTAGAATTTGAAGGGCAAAATTCAGACCGTACCGTGACCTTCCCAGTGAATTCATGATGAGTGAGAACTCTGCTTAAGTCTGCTAGGTTTTCTTCCTCTGGATTGTTTCAATACTGGTTAACTACAGTTTTCTCCCTCCCTCCTAAGATGCTTTGCTGACCACAAGTAGAAATGTGAAATTACTTCTTGAATTCTTGATTCTTAAGATCTTCTCAAAATGTTACTAAAGTACACAGTTAGGGTTGCTGAATTGTGTTACAAGATATAAATATTTGCTTTGAAATTTTATTGATTTATCTTTAAATCCAATCCATAATTCTCAATCATTAAGAGATATGGTTTGTTATTTTATCCCTCTGAACTTCAGTTCCATGATGTAGAAAGTGAAAATAAAATATCTACACATTAACACTGTTGTATACTCATGTAACTTGCATAACATAGACAACTTTGTATACATATCAAGTATTTGAGAAGTCGTAGTTGCTGCTGTCATGAAAAATAATAATCATCCCACAAAAATGACTCAAGAGATGATAAAACCTGGTGCTACACACATCCAGAAGTCCCTGATCTGGAAGTCACATCTTCTCTGTACTGAATCATATTCAAACTGTGTCTAACTAGCTAAAAGAGAAAAACCTTAAAAGCAATCCACCAAAAAAAAAAAACAAAACAAAGAAAAACACCAACAACAAAAAACATTAAATACAGAGCAATAATGAAAAGACAGAAGGTTACACATTGGAAGCGATGAGAAGTCAGAAGAATATGGAATGAAATCTTTGAAATTCTGAAAGGAAAAAATTATTGCCACAGAGTTCCATATGAAACAAAGTTATGCTTTTTTAAAACGTGAAATAAGTACTTTTAGATACAAAATCTAAAAATAAATAGTTACCAGAAGACCTACAATGTAATAAATGTTAAAGAAATTATTTTGTGTGGAATGAAAATGGTAACAAACAAAATTCTGAATGAAGACCAACAGAAATTATTCGATGCAAGTAAATTCAGATTTTCCTACTATGAATACAATTAAAAAAGAATTCCCTATAGAAAAATGCATAGCAATGTTCTATGATAAGCATATATGTCAGAGCATCATGGGTGACTGGCTGGAAGCAGTCAGAGACAGGATCCTGCTCCCTCCATTGACGGGACGCAGGGACCAGAGACGGGCAGGAAAGCCAGCGACACGGTAGAACCCCAGTTAGAGCGCACCCGATGGACAGGTGGGACTAGTGAAATGGAAAAGTCCAAAGCACCAGCAGCAATAGGAGCCAGCAGGGCCCTGGGACCCAGGCCAGCCCCTCCCCACCCACCTTTGGAGGACGGAGCACTCAGCGAGACCAGCAGCTTGGAAGCGTCTAAAGCAGCAGAATGGTGACAGCAGTTGGGCTCTGGAGAAGTCCACCAACAGAAGAGCGGTCCCAGCCTCCACATCCAGAGGCCAAGGCCAGCTCCATGCCCAGCACATTGCTGGACTCTAACGTGGACACTATCACAGAAAAGTAAACACCAGAGGTATTTTGCTACTTTTATTCTCCCTTGTTGGTCTTGATTGTCTGTTTGGATGTCATCATGTTTTGTATTTGGTGGTTATTTTTGTTTGGGACTTTATTTTTTTCCCCTCTCTTTCTCTGGTTTCCTCTTTTTCTTTCTTTCTTCTTTTCTTTTTCACTGTGCTTCTCTTTCTTTCTTCTTTTTTATGGTTTAGGTTTCTTACCTTTCTTTTTTGTTTCTTCTGTTGATATTCTTTCTCTTTCATCAACTACTTCTTGAACTTAAACTTTCAAGTGAGTAAATATTGTCTCTTCCCTTTTTCATTTCTCCTTCACATTCAATTTCATTCTTTCCCTCCTGCATCCTCCAGTTTCCCAAAACCCAGGTGATCATCCTTTGGCCTCCAGCCTTGACTCTACTCTATTTGACCACATTCATCACTTTATCCTGTCCCCTACCCACATTAACCACCCCCAACCCCAGCAGAAAGGTAAAATCTCTCCAGTGAGGGGAAATCACTGCATACATGTACATGGTACATGTTTGATTCTGTTATATAACTTTAGAGTTTGCTCCTGTGGTCAGAAGTAGCAGGCTAATGGTTACCACAGCTTGTCAGCAGTTTAATGTACTTGAAAGTGTTGCTATTACTGCTTTAGTACAAACTATTGTTTGTACTACTTTAGCCAGGATGTCATATATGTTATAATTGGTTTTTCTCCCCTGTACATTATCAGTGTGATTGTATGTGGTCATAATCATCATCACAGTCTAGTACCAAAGGATTGGGCGCTGAGCTAAATAACAACTTTGCATCCTTTACAAATTGGGAAGAAAGGTTTTTGAGATAGCTATAAAGAACCACCTACATCTAGAGGACATCCCTGAAGAACAGAGATCTCCTAAGGAAGTCTCAACATTAGTGATAAAGCTATCTATCATAAGAAATTGGCAAGTATCAACATAGAAAACAAAGTAAAATAAAAATAAAAAATAGAAATAGAAAATGACAAGACACAGAAGCATAATGCAAGCCCAGACACCCAGACCAACTAAGACAAGCACAAATTCAGTGGGATAGATGAAATTGGAAGTCCAACACTGAAACTTTCTGAAATGATAGCAACAGAAGTGAAAAACAAGTGGTAAAACCAATAGACATAATAATCTCTCAGATACAAAAAGAAATGATGCTTAAAATAAAAAATATTAGAGAAGGCACAGATAAAAAGAATAGATGAGCTTAGAAAAATGATGGAAACAAAAATGCCCAACATAGGAAAGAAATGGAATCCATGAAACAGATCCATACAAAAATCCAAGAGATTAAAACCTCCATTGAAAGGATATGCAACAGACTGAAATAAAGAGATGATAGAATTTCAGATTTTGAAGACAAAATTGCAACTAGTGATCATGAAAAGGAAGATGTCTTAAAAATAGCAAGAAACCGTGAAAAATCAATCCTACGGCTACAAGATGAAGCAAAGAGGAATAACATAAGATGATTGGGGCCAATGAAAAAACTGGAGACAGCACAAATACCATAAAAAAAAACTACCATAAAAGTAAATACCATAGAAATAATGGAAGAAAACTTCTCAAGTATGGATAAAGAATTTGACATACAAATAAGTGAAGCAGGGAGAACTCCAAACAGCCATGACCAAAATAAAACTACACCAAGTGTATTGGGTAATACTATGTACCCCTAAGTCCCCATATTTCTAATGGGGCTGAGTCTAGTGCTTGTGTTCAGTTTGCTGTCTAGCACTGGGATTGGCACACGCCCAGGGGTGGAGCTGAGATACAGTGTAAGGGAAGGTGGGTCTTCCCCTTCCGCCCTTTCTCTCTCTCTTGCCAGTGTGCCTTGCAGCTTGCAGTTCCCATGAATGCCAACCCCTCCATGCCATGCTGACTTGGAGCCAACTAAGTAGGATTGAAACTCCCAAGAAGCTGTAAGAATAAACCTTTCCTTCCCTAATTTTGGGTGTCAGGTATTTTGTCTCAGCAACGAGCAAAAAGTAACCAAGACACCAAGGCATATAATAATCGAGATTCCAGAAATTCAGCACAAGAACAGAATATTAAAAGCTGTTAAGAAAAGAAACAGATCACCAATAAAGGAAAGTCCATCAGAATCATAGCAGACTTCTCAACACAAACCCTCAAATCAAGAAGAACTTCAAGTGAAGTATTTCAAGTCCTGAAAGAAAACTTCCAACCCAGATTGATGTACCCTGCAAAACTATCTTTCAAAATTGATGAAGAAGTAAGATACTTTCATGACAAAGAACAACTGAAGAAATTCATGACCACCAAATCAACGCTACAAAGAGTGCTGAAAGAGAGTCTCAACAGAGATAAAAATGATCACAATTCCAAGAACAACAACAGAAAGAAACCACCAGGCAGGGCACACAATTAAACAGAGGGGAAAAGCAGGGCACAAACAGCAGGAAGATGACATGACAAAGATAAGCCAATACACATCAGTTATAACCATTAATGTAAATGGCATCAATTCACTGATCAAAAGAAACAGACTGGAAGAATGGATCAAGATATAAGATCCAACAATATGCTGTATACAAGAAACACATTTAACTCAAAAAGAAACTCATAGACTGAAAGTCAAACACTGGAAAACAATTTTCGATGCAACAGGAACCAAGGAAAAAGCAGGAATAGCTATTCTGTTTGTAGATAATGTGAACTTCAAATCAAGAATGATTAAAATATAATGAAGGTCACTACATACTTGTTAGGGGAAACTTCAAGAGGAAGTAGTGACAAACATAAATATATATGTATCAAATATGGGAGAACTCAATATATATGACAATTATTAATAGACATGAAAAATCAAATACTCAAAAACACAATTGTAATGGGGGACCTTAATACTCCACTGTCATGAAGAGATAGATCAACGAGACAAAAAGTCAGTAAAAAAAAATAACAGAACTGAACCTGTGAACAAATGGACCTAGTAGATGTTTTCAGAGTGTTCCACCCAACATCAACAGAATACATATTCTTTTCAGCTGCACATGGGACATTCTGTAAAATAGACTATATATTAACCCATAGAACATGCTTAAGTAAATGAAAAAGAATTGAAATTATTCCATGCATATTATCTGGCCATAGTGCAATGAAATTGAAAATTAATAGCAAAAGAAATCACAAAAATTCCATAAACACATGGAATTAAATAACACCTTCCTAAATAACCAATAGGTAGTTCACAGATGAATTTAAAGAAGAAATTAAACAATATCTACAATTGAAAGAGAATGCAGATAAAGTATACCAGAACTTATGGGATACAATGAAAGCAATACTAAGGAGGAAATTTATAGCCATGAATTCTCACATCAGGAAAACAGAATGAGCACAAACAAACAACCTAATGTTGCACCTCAAGCTTCTAGAAAAAGAAGAATAAGACAAACCCAAAGCCCATACAAGGGAGGAAATTATAAAGATCAGAAATTAATGCAATTGAGACTAAGAAAACAATTCAAAGAATTAATGCATCTAAGAGTTGATTCTTTGAAAGAATAAATAAAATTGATAAATTCTTAGTGAACTTTATCCCCCAACTCCCAAAAAGAGGAAAGGAAAGACTCAAATTAATGCCTGAGGAATGAAAGAGTAAAATCACTACAGATCCTGTGAAAATTCTGAAGATCATCAATACCTACTTTGAAAATCTTTATTCTCATAATATAGAAAACACATAGGTATAGAAATGAAAAATTGATCAATAGCCATAAAGCTTTTCAATGAACTAATAGAAATTAGTAGTATAACTATCTTAACTACCTTGTGTATATATATATATTTTTTTCTTTTCCCTTTTCCCCATTCCAGTTTCTCTTTCCTTTTGAACAGTTTCATCCCATTTCACAATATCTATTGTGCATTTTGGATTTTATTCACTCTTTTCATTTCTTATCCAAGGGAGACACTATGATGTTTACACATGTGAGTCTGATTTATTTCACTTATGAACAAGTAGAGGGGACAAGGTGACTTAAACAACAGAAATTTATTTCCTCACATTTTTTTGAAGTCTGAGGTACAGTGTCGCTAACACTGGTTCCTTCTGGGGACTTTCTCTGGTTTGTAGTCGACTGTCTTTTCCTTGTGTCTCCATGTGGTCTTCCCTCCATAAGTCTGCATCTTAATTTTCTCTTATGAGGACACTGGTAATCTTGGATTAGCCTTTGCCCCTCTAATGACTGCATTTTAACCTAATTGCCTCTTTAAAAGCCTTATCTCCAACTACAGTCACATTCTCAGTCAGCCCTTAGTAGAGGCGAGATGCAAAGAGAACAGGTCCTTTGATGACGAGGGGAAAAGCACATACGCCCCTAAAGGAGATCAATGCTATGAAGAGGGAAGAACTTTGAGTAGGCAGGAATGTAAAGGTATAAGCATTATCAACAGCACCTAAATCATACATTTTAAAAGCACTGAGTTCTTATAAAATACTCAGCACACTGGGCTGTGCTTTTTGGATACAACCCAAAAAAACCAAAAGCAAGCAAATGGAGTGGCACCAAACAAAACCTTCTGTCCAACAAAGGAAATAATTCAGCTTGCAGAATGGGAAGGAATATTTGCAAAACATAATGTGACATAAGGAGCAAAATAAATAGGGAACTCAGACCCAATAACAAGAAAACAAATAGCCCAATGAAGTGGCAAAGGATCCAAAGAGACATGTATCAAAAGAAATCATGCAAATGGCCAACAGGTACATGAGAACATACTCAATAGCACCGGTCATTGGGGAAATGCACATTAAAGCCACAAAAATTTACTTGTCACAGTAACTTTTACCAAGAAGATGAAAGATAAGCATTGCAAGGATTCTAAGAAAAGGGAATTCTCAGACTTTGTGGATGGGAATGTAAATTAGTACAGCAATTATGAAAAACAGCTTAAAGGGTCCTTTGAAAATACAAATAGAAACTCCGTGGGATCCAGTAACCCTCAGCTCTGGATGCATAGCCATAGGAATGGGGGTCAGTGTGCAGAAGGGGAATCTTCACGTTCATTGCAGAATTAGTCACAATACCTGTGACAATGCAGTCACCGTAAGTGTCTATCCATAGACACTTGATGAATGGATAAAGAAAACAATACATCTATATTACGTATATTATATATATATATATATATATATATATATATATATATACTCTATGTGCTATCATCTATCTATCTATCTACAAAATGGCGTTCAGTTTGAGAAGGGGGGAAATCCTGTCATTTGTAACAACACAGACAAATGTGGAGGACACTATGGGAATTGAAATAAACCAGGCACAGAGAGACAAATATCACATGATCTCACATGTGAAATCTAAAAAACCTGACCTCGCAGACATAGAGATTAGACGATTTCCAGAAGCAGGGGGCGGGAGAGATGAAAAGGGAAGGACTGTGAAGGTGGTGATCAAAGGGGAAGAAGGGCCCGGGCTTGCCTGGCACTCCAGAAGCTCTGAACTCCTTGCAGCCAAACTGAGGGTTCAGGTAGCGCCACACTCCAGACTATGCTCCTCCTAGCTGCCTGGGTCCAGGAAGTCTCGGCCCCCACCCAGTAAGGCGGAGGCTTCAGCAGCACACGCTGGGAGTGCACCCTCACTAGCTGCACAGAGGATCCAGCTCTACCCAGTCCCACAGCTCAGCGCAACCCACCAGGGGAATGCCCAGTCAGCCTTGCAGGACACAGAGGTATTGAGCCCAGCCCAGCTCAGGGGCCCAGAGTTGCTCATCAGAGACTGGCCAGTGTAGCTGCAGAACCTTGGAGAGCTTGGGCTCTGCTCATCAGACCACAGGGCATGAGCTCCATTGTTCAGGGGTGCAGCCAGTGTGGCGGGTCCTAGAGGTTGTGGGTCCACCCACCCAGGAGCAAGTCCCCGGCACTGAAGGCCTGGGACTTGCCTGGTCTTGCCGGGCACTCCAGAGGCTCTGAACTCCTTGCAGCCAGACTCAGGGTCGGGTGGCACCACACTCTGGGGTATGCTCCACCTAGCTGCCTGGGACCTGGAGGTCCCGGCCCCCACCCAGTAAGGCAGAGGCTTCAACAGCACACTCCAGGAGTGCACCCTCACTAGCTGCACAGAGGATCCAGCTCTACCCATTCCCACGACTCAGTGCAACCCACCAGGGGACCACCTGGTCAGCCTTGCAGGATGCAGAGCCACACAGGTCCCAGAAGAAAATGACAAAATGAAAGACCAAGAGGCAGTCTCAGTCCCCCAGTCCACTGAGAACAAACCTAAGAGACACTGATACAGAAGACACTGGGAGTCACACAACTGAACTTTCTGAAATGATAGCAAATGCAGTAAAGAAACAGCTTGATGAAGCTATAGAGAAACTCAAATAAGAAATAATCTCTCAGCTAAAAAACAAAATGACAATCATTATGAAAGAAATGTTGTGTGTATATAAAGAAGATCAAGATTAAAAAAATAGAAGAACATAAGAAAATGATGGAAACTTTGAGTGAACAATATAAGACACAAACAGAATGCATGAAACAGTTTCAAAGGGAAATTCAGGAAATGAAAAATTCCATGGAAAGTTTGAAAAACCACTTGAATGAAGCTGAAGATAGAATCTCAGACCTTGAAGACAGCATGGGAGCTCATGGCCACGAAAGAAAAGATCTCTTAAAAATGGTAAGGAACCAAGAAACAACAATTCAACAACTGCAAGACTATGCCAAGAGAAATAACATGAGATTAATAGGCATAAATGAAAAAGCATGGGTCAATACTAATGACCTGTGAAGACTATTCATAGAAATAATAGCAGAAAACTTTCCAAACATGGGAAGAGAATCTGATATACAGGTAAGTGAGGCATACAGAACCCCAATTAACCATAACCAAAATAAATCTTCACCCAGACATATAATAATTAGGCTATCAGAAATACAGCACAAGAACAAAATACTAAAAGCTGTCAGAGAAAAGAAACAGATCACCTATAAAGGAAAGCCTATCAGAATCATGGCAGACTTCTCAACACAAAACTTTAACTCAAGAAGAGCTTGGAGTGAAGTATTTCAAATCCTGAAAGAAAACAACTTT
>RJWM01045162.1:0-12931 GCA_004363535.1 Dasyprocta punctata | reverse complement strand
CTGCCTTTATTTCATTCTTTTACTCTTTCCATGGGCTACAGTTCTCGTTTTAGATTCTTCTTGGGTCCAGAGGACCCATCTCCCTCTTTTTTCCTTCTCTCTGTTATTATATTAGTTTATATTCCAGCATTTTGATGGTATATTCAGGGAGCCTCCCTGTCACGGTGTCATCTGGGCGGCCATCTTGGAGGAAGTCCTTCCACATGACTGCTTCTATGTGTACGTACTTAACATTCTGTGGACTGTAAAATTTCTTCCAGCTAGATAATTTTCTCAGCCCTCTCTTTTTAAAACTTGTGTCTATAAAAATGTCTAACTCACACTCTTCCACAGTTCTATACTTTCTATGTAGAAGAATTGAAGTGATTCTTTTGAAGGCATGTACTAACTGAGATATCTTGAAGTTATGTTTGCTTAAAAAATGCCTTGTATCAGTTAATTTATATTGATTTGAAGTGGGTTTCTGGGATGTTGTTAGAGAGTATGGAGAGATTCATAGCCTTGCAATCCTCTTCCAAATTTACTGAATATTCCAAAATATTTCAGGGCTTTGTAGATTTAGTTGATTCATTAATTATGACATGAAAGACCTAAATGTGAATATTTTGACAAGCAGCATGAAAGAACAATAGAAAATATATTGTTTAACTTAGAGTTAATTGAATTTGATTTTTTTATTTAATGAAACAGATTTGCAGTATATAATGATCACATTCATCATGGGGTGTTGGTGCATGTTCATAACACATCTAAATTTTGTTTTTGTTCATTCACTTCTCCTTTCCTCTCCTTCTCTCCATCTCTTGTACTCCTCTTTTGCAAAAGATGTATCTCCTTGCTTTCTATGGTCTTTTAATTTGCTCAAAAATTTGCTCATACTTTGGATTTTTTCATATAAGACAAATCATGTGGTATTTATTCTCATGTGTTTGATTTATCTTATTTAACATTATGGTCTCAAAGTGTATCCATTTTTATACAAATGACTCATTTTTCCTTCTTTGCTTTCCACAATATCTCACAGTAGAACAAGAACTTGGGTGACTTATTTACATTCTCATCTATTAATATTAATAGAATATTTTATGCTTATATCAGGTTAATTTTTTTAAAAATACCTATTCAGTTACCTTCTGTGCTTTGATAGCTGTGACTGAGTTATAATAGAAGTTGTGTTTACTATTCCTACATACATTCTGTCCTTCCTCTGTTGCATAGCTGCGATATGGTTTAAATCCCAAGATCTTTCAACTCTAGAGATGAGCACTGATTTTTCAAAGATGGAACAGTCCTACATATAACTATCACAGTGAGCCTTTTCTGGATAGGTAAGCGATTCAGTCATACACCAATGTAAAAGTGATTTCCAGGAATTAAACCAGAAGTAAGCATGTCATGAAGAAGGAATCAATTGCAATCAAAACTGAAACTTTTTTGAGATGATTTTAAGAATCATCTTATCCTGTCTTGGCTTTGTTATGACTGAGACAGACTATATCACCAAGTGCAATATTCTTCCACAGAAGAAGAGCACACAGAACCAGACACACACCTATAATCTCTTGGGAGGCAGGAAAATGAGGATCTCAACTTCAGGGACAACCTGGGCAACTTAACAAGACCTTGTCTCAAAATTAAAAGGGCTATACTGGCATATGGAGAAGGATGTGGATCTGGTAAACAATTACCAGGACATAGAGTAATAGTTCGGACCAAATGAAGCTCAAAGGTTGTCCTCCCTGGTCTTTGGTTACAAAAAATTAATAAATCATCTGGATTTTTTAGGTCTGCTTTTTGTTTTTATTATTTGGAATCAAAAACATTCTAATAAAAGTGTGTACAGCCAGTACTGTTTTTATGGGCTTCATAAGTATACTTATGATTCTGATCTTATGGTAGCTGATCTTGGGGAGGGGGTTGAGATTTCTTTTCTAGAATTTACATATACTTTATCAATATTTAAAATGGTTGGTGCAGCTGCGGCATATACATTTTTATTATATTTGCTTCAAAAGGAAATTGTGATACCAAGATGACTCTGGTGTAAGTTCCTCTATAATTATGTAAAACTAAGAAATTAAAGATACTGCAAGCCAGGCGTGGTGGCGCACGCCTTTAATCCCAGCACTCAGGAGGCTGAGGTAGGCGGAGCGTTGTGAGTTCCAGGCCGGCTTGGACTACAACGCAAGTGCAAGGCAGATCTGAGCTACATAGTGCGACCCTGCCTCAAAAAACCAGGGCCGGGAGTTTGGCTCAGTGACTGAAGCGCCTGTCTGGCAGGTGCGAGGTTGTGAGTTCAATCCCTGGTGCCGCAAAAAAAGAAAGATATTGCACAAAAGGAAAAAATGAATAAAAACAAATCATTGAAATTAGAAAAAGTCTTAAATAACATGGAGAAAATTTATTTTATTCTTCTCACTACTTGTTAAAAAATATTTAAAAGCTTATACTTAGAGAAAAATGTTTATGTCACTATTCAGTCCCATTTTAGTACCTCAAACTCTCCTATAATAAGATCCTTTGAAGGCTGAATATATTGAGAAAAAACCCACACACAGGTGTAGGACACTGCTGGACATAAAGGAGGATTTTAAGTCAGGTAATAAGCTTATTAGTATCTCTCTATTCCTATTTCTTGGGGTTATAACATTTTTAATTTATTATTTTATTTTATTGATAGAAAATGAGAAGTACTGTGTTGTTTTTAGTAGTCTATTATTCAAGTTACTCAAACAAATCCTGGCACCTAGTAGCATTCAACCTCTGGAGCTTAGTGAGGGACATTCCTCACAATAACTTGGATTTGCTTAAATGAGGGGCTGTGGCCACCACTGTTAGCATTCGTTTTATTTTTAGCACATGACCAAAGCCACAGAGCTATACAGTAGGCATGGGTGAGTCATGATTCATTAGTCAATAACCATTCTGTCACTCATGCTTTCCATCCTGGAATACAGACAATGAGCACTCAAAAATCCCAAGACTTTTAAGAATAGGTCAGGAATTCAAGCTGAGTATTTGTGTGGATTGGTAAGAAAGGAAATACCCTTCAGGGAAGATTAAATATGATATTTTCAGACTTTTTTCTTAGTTGCAAAATATTGGACTTCAATTTGTGGCCTGTTTCCACAGTGCCTCTTTACTGTCTAAGTATACTACTTTAAACTATTTCCTCCCACATATTAAGTGCCATTTTATAACTGTTTAGATTATTCAAAGAAAAATCACTAACATGTAAGTCATATTGCCTCATTTCAGTACCTCTAAACCAGAAGACACTAAATTTTAAAAAATACATCAAGGCCTTTTATGTTTGGTTATGTCACATTAATATTGATTAAAAACTGCTTCAGATCAATTAGTAAGTTCTTCACTTGATTCAAGACATTTGTCACTTATATCCTTTGAATACTGAAAGTCACTTTGATTTTCATGTAAAAGTTTGTGCAGAACTAGTATATTATTTTTCAAATATTATAGACAGTATAGTTCTTATCTCTGACCATAGCTAAATTTCATTGTTGCATTGATCAGTGTTGCAAAAATATCCTTGTTGCTGGCTTTCCCTAATTTACTTGTCTTTTAAAATACATCTTCTGATCAGGAGAGACATCTTAGCACCATGAAATTAACTTTCTAAAGGTGCCATCACATGAAAAACTAGCCATATGCGTGCTATTATCAAAGTGGACTTCATAAAGTCACAAGTCTGAGACCAGTATCTTCCTGAGCTTCCTATGATTGTGATCTTTGCTGAGAATGTTGTGCAATGTGGAAAGGTCACATTTCCTGGGGGTCCTGTGAACAACTTTAGATATGTCCAAGTGAACTCATTGGCAGAGAAGAAAAGACAAATTTTTAGGGTTGCATTTATCATTTTCAAGGTGGCAGACATTTTTTCCAATGTGTGTGTGTTTGTGTGTGTGTGTGTGTGTTTATGCATTTGTGAATTCATGTGTGTGCATATGGATATATAAAAGGATTGTAGAGATCACTAGGGTTATTGGTAAGTCTACTTAACTCAAGCTCCCTTGTGACACATTTTTGGCAGATAAAAAGATACAGTTTTTCTTTCTATATTTTCAGGTTTTTCTCCATGTGTAATGTCCTGTAGTTTTTGGAGAACTGGTTCATTTATGGCAATATAATACACAAGATTTGTTCTCTTTTCCTCTTTCTCTAGCCCAGTTGCACAAGAGAAGGAAATTGAAAAATTTGAACATGGTACATAAAATGAAATCAGCAGGCTCTCAATTTAAGTAGATGAATAAGTCATCTATTTAGAAGACAATATTAGAGACCAATTTACTTAAATATTAAAGATTTATCAATACACCAAAGTATCATAATTAAAATATTCATTTTGCATATTAATTTATTCTTATGCACAAATATTGCATACAATTAAGATGAAATAATGAATTTTCTGTTTTTCTATCATTCTTATAATCTTTTTTCTGTCTGTATAATAGTTTATCTAATTGATGAGCTGTAATTTATCTAAATACTCCATGGATTTAGATATGTAAGTTTTTAATGAGCTTTTTCTCTAATGGGTACAGCTAAGTTTGAATTTTGAACACAAAGTTCTTTTGGTTTTATAAATAAATTTCTAGGAAAATGTTACTGAATCATAGTGAAGATAATTTTAATTTCTTGTGATACCATTTCTAGAATTGTTTTGGTTTACTATGCTTAAAGCATCATGTCAGTGTCCGGCATCTGACATGATTTGAGTATTGTTATTGTATTGTTATTCACCAAATAGTTATACCAGATAGTCTTCCAGATCCTTCTGGAGAAAAAACAAAGTGACTATTTAGCATGGGCTAAATTAGGTGGTAGAATTCATTCTAATCTACGCTCGTGCAGTTGCTAGTGAGAATGATTATTCTGTTATGTGATATTTACCACACCTTAGTGTGTGAATTGTCTGTCAACATATTTCTGAGCCAGTCTTTAATGCAGAGATTTCATGGCCAGTGTGTCCTCAGTGACCTAAATAAGTCACTTCAACATTTTTGACAAGCTGATGCTGTTAACAGTTATCCTTGTTGTTTGTTTTCTAATCCAGCTTTCACACTTCTGCTGCCTGGTGACATGAATTTCTGGTAATGCCTCCCATTTAATCATTATTTCGTGGAAAAGATGTCTAAAGGTAGAGGGATAAGAATATAAATAGTCACAGTTATCTATCACTCAAAGACAAGTATAAGGTCGAGTTTTACACATACGCATTTTGTTCAGCTGTGGAACTCTTCCAGCAGCTGGTCTCTATGAATTGGACAAAATGTACTCTTCGGCTGCTTAAGCAGCCATTTCTGCACATTTCCTGCTACTTTTCCACTTGTGTCAAGCTATATTGTTTTCATGTTGGGTGAGTTTGAGCAGTTCCTTCAGTGAGTCACATTATAGTCTGGGTGTGCCTTCAAGGGAAAAGGACACACATACTGCTGAGCTTGTAATCAGACACTGTGTTGACTTAAGGATGACAATAGTTCTTTGTCAGGTGAATTTGCCTTAAATGAGTAGCCTGTGAGCACTCAGAGAATAAGGAATAAGTGCTCTGGGCATAGAGCATAAACATGAGGGAATTTTACAATGATACCATCATGTACTATAATTATATAACACCATTTTGGTAAGAAAAAGTAGAAATCACTTCTACAGTAAAGTTAAGCTGGATGCTTTTGAACAATATCTCACTTAGTTCTAAGTACCCCTATATTTCATACAATTTTTTGGAATAACTACTCCAGAAAAAAAACACTGTGAACATTATAATCAGCTCTTTCAGAAGAACAGTGACTCTGCACATTTAAATCTCTGCCTGCAAAGTTAAGACTGAAAACAAAAACACAGACTCTGAATTCATTTTCTCAGTAGATTTTGAGAGTTTTGTCTGTACTGGTGAGCTGATTTTTATTACTATTTTGTTTTTTATTTGGTAAGTGTGATCTTCTTAAAATGAATATTTGATAACATCTTGGACTAGTCACATATCATGACTTTCTTCAGACTTGTACTTACGTTCAGTTACTGGTGATCACTTATCTGTAATCCTTTATTTCCTGCATCTTTGCCCGTGTTGGTAGCTCTGTCTGTGAAGATTTTCTTTTTCTTTACTAAGTAGTTCTTGATCACCTTCAAGAATGATCTCTTATGGAAAGGTTTTTCTAACTCTTCTCTCTTTACCTTTCAGATAACTGTTGATATAGCATTATGCATTGTGTTTATTATGCCACAGTATATTCTGATATTTTGTTTTCTATCTCTCACCTTCATGACATTGAACAATGTAAACGAAGGAAAAACTTATTTTATCATTATGTTTCCAGGAACCAACAGTGTTGGTACATACAAGTTTTTTAAATATATATTTTTGTTTTAATTGTTGCATAGAAATTGTACACATTTGTGAATACAGTGTAATATTTTAGTACATGATATTCAGTACAATGGGTAACAATCAAATATGTGTAAGTAGCATATCTATCATTCTGCAATATCCAAATTATTTCTTTGTGTTGAGAACTTTCAATATCTTTTCTGCTAGCTATTGTGAAATATTCAATTAATTGTCATCCACATTTTTTCTACTGTGCTTGGAACATTAGAAAGTGTTCTTTATATCCAACTGCCTAACTGGTACTAAGTTCTTAATCCAAATTATTTAAAGGAATAAACGGTAAAAATACTAAAGAGGCAGGGCAGTTTTCACAGATGAGGGAACAGAGGCACGTTGGGAAAAAGCACAGTGTGAAACTGATGGCAGCTCTTGCTGGATCAATTCTAACTTTCTTTCAAAACTTCTAAACAAGTCTTTTATCCTCTAAACATAAATAACTACAACTCTTTATTACTTGCCTTGTGAAAGTTTACAATATAGCATTGTGCTTAAAATGAACAGGGATTCACATAATCTTAGATTGTGTGTGAATGTGGTTTTTTGTTTATTTGTTTGTTTTTTGAGACAAGATTTTCCTATGTAGTTCAGACTGGCCTCAAATTGGGCTACAGTCCTCCGGCCTCAGTCATCTGAATGCAGGGATTAGAGTAGTGCACCACCATGCTTGGTTTGTTTGAAACTTTAATAATATATGACCAAAGGAAGTCAATTCATAGGAAATGGTAAATATACATTGTATCTTTTAGTAAAAACATGAAACCTATGATTACTTCAAGTAAATTAAGATGTTGGACTATAACTTATTTATAATATAGTCTTGAGACAATAATGGGGTTGTTAGGGTAGGAATTTTGCTTCATTTCTTTTTTTTATATTGGTAAAGTAATTACATCAGATTGAAGACTGTGACATTATTTGCTTTCTTAGTTGGCCTGATGAAAATGTTTGGAAAAATTTCCAAAAGTATGAAGTGTTTACATTCATAAATAATAAAGAGAAAATAAACTTGGAAATCAAACTGAAAATATTTTTAATCATCAAATTCAGTATAAAACATGCACAAAGGAGGAAACATTAGTTTTGTAAGGTCATAAGTCAGGAAATTAAATAAAATATTTGAAAATCAGAAGTCGGTAAGGTAGTAGATTACTAAGTGGAAAACCATAAACTTTTAATTTGAATACATATCAGATGATTTATGAAAGAAAATTTCTCACCCAGGTAAAGCAAGAGATAATACATTGGTACATATTTAATGAGAAATGAGGATAGCAGTGAATAAAATTTAAAACTCCACTGTGAATTGTAAATTTAAAAATGCTCTAGTAAATATAAAGGTTTAGAGTTTGATCCCCAGTACCAAAAAACAAAAACAAAAAAAAAAAAAAAAGGGAAGGTTTAGTTTTCTCCTAATAGGAAAGATAACTGTTATAAATGATAATTATTGTACAATAATTTGTTAATCAAATGAATACCAGAGTTCTCCCTAGAACTTTGGATTTATTAAAATATACAGAAAAATTTGAAGTACAAATGTTATGTATAGGTACTAGACCTGCCACTAATTAAGACATGTTATGAAATGATAAGAGTTTAAGATTGTTTACTTCTAGAGAACACAGAAGACTCTAGTAAAATAGAGTATAGAAATAGGGAACCAAATCAATGAATGATTATGAAATCACAGACAGTGATTAAAGGACATGAAGCTTTTCAAACAAAAAAAAACTGTACAAATGCCCAATACAGACAAAAATGTTTAACTACTCCATTAATAAGTATAAATTAAATGAGCAATGTAATGTTTTTCAACTTTCAGACAGGAAAAAGTTATATAGGTTGATGATCTACTTAAATTAATGAATCCTAGTGAGTGAGGTATTGGTCAGTAGATATTCGTATACATTTAGGGAGACTAACATGGTACAATATTTCTGGTGGACAATTTGATAAAACATAAACGTAAAATGTGCATTACCTTTTGTGGTCATGGATTTCAAGGAAACCAACTATATACAGGACACATAATTTATAGTATTATTATAATGGTCATCCAAGGAGTCAAATACAAAGAAAATGGAGAATATCTGTCCACACACTAAAGACCAGAGAATCCAGTTGAGGACCTTGATCCCACAGCAATATCCTGCCGGAGTCCAGCAGGAGACCTAGAGTCCATGATAATGCCCCCCATAACAATGACTCATGCAAGTCTGTTTCACAGATCTGCACTGGGAAAGCCAAAAGTCAGCAGTGGAAGTTAGAAAGTTTATGCCAGCAGGATGAAGGATCTGTACCAGTAGGCTGAGGGATCTGTACTGGAGCCAGGAAGCAAAGCTCAAAGTAAGGACCAGAGCTTCCCCCAAAAGTACCACAACCATCCTCAGCGATAACGAGGTCCCATGTTCCTCAAATGATGAGAACAGCTGAGTTCGTGTCAGGAAGCCAGCATGACAAGCTTTTCCTGGAGATTGAACTACACCATCTTCCCCTTCAGAACCAGGAACCAATGCTTCAAGTAAGGAACAGAGATCCCCCAAAGTGCACCACAGCCATTCTCAGTGAGAATAAGGTCCCAACCTCCTTTGATGAGAACACACAAGTTCATACCAGGAAAGAGGTTCAGCAAGCTTGTTCAGGAGAGCCCACAGCAACAGGAGAACAAACTGCACCCAACAACAGCAACAACTCTTCCTCTCTAGGTCTCCTTTTCATGCTGGCAACAATCCTTAGGTGGGCCATCTACACTCAGTGACACACTGATTCAGTTCAGCTGGTGTTTAAATTGATCATCAGCTTATAATCCACCATGCCTATCATCTGTTAGTTTCCATATTAGCAATTTTCCTTACTCTGCATAAATATACAAAGTTTTTCAATACATGTGTTATGGCATGGAATGTTAGTTCCTTCCCAAACTCAAGCTGAAATCTGTCATGTGCGTGCTTGTGTGTCTCTGTGGGGTGTGGGGTGTGGGGTTGGGGATATACTGCAGGACTTCCCACATTTAGGCAAGTGTCTTACATGTGAGCTACAACCCCAACCCCTCATATCGAGATCTTATTGTTATTGTAGCAGTATTAGCAGATAGAAACTTTAAGAAGTGATTAAGTCATAATGGTGTTGCCCTCTTGGAGTGAATTAATTTTGCTATGGTGGGAGTGTTATCTTTGTAAAAAGATGATGCAGGCCCCCCACCCTGGCTTCTCTCCTCCCCTCCCTTGCTTGCCTTTCCTCTTTCTGCAGTGGAATTATGCAGAGAGAAGATCCTTACTGGGTGTCAGCCCCATGACCTTGGATTCTCCATACTCCAGAACAGTGAGAAATAAATTTCCATCATCATAAAATACCCACTCTGTGAAATTCAGCAGCACAAAGCAGAGTAAGAAAATGTATAAAAGGTATTATTAAATAGTTTTTTAAAGAAAATAAAACGTTGAATTGAAATGTTCCTCAAATGAATGGGTAAATAAATTAATGTACATGACAAAATACTTTCCAATCATTAAAAAGAAAACAGTAGGAAGGTAGACTATATGCTTTTTGGTGAGGTAAGTATTGCAATAAAACAAGTTACTAACTGATAAACATTAATCATCTTAGTCACCATTTTTCCTAGCCTTTTCCTTTATAATGCAGTGGTACTGAGGTTCATGAACTTAATTTTCTCCATGGGGTCACAAACCAAATTGAGTGAGAACTGAATCAAATTTCCCCATAAGGTCAATATTAAACCTAAACATTGAATTTGATTCAGTTCTTGTCCAATTCAATTTTGCAATCAGAATCATGGAAAGAATTAAGTCTGTGAAATGAGGTACCACTGTATTCTCATTTTAGTGGACTGTTTCACTCATATTCCTCAGACGACCTTTCATACTTCCTCTGAGAGGTAGAAATAAGCCCTGTATTGTGCTCTTGGTGATTCCTGAGGCTCCTTTTCTGAGAATACGCTGGGTCCACTGGAGCTAATTGTTAGCAGGTGCAGAGAACATGCACACCTGGAAATTTACTACTCCATGCTATTCCCCTAGGCTATTGTTTAAAAATAACTGTAGGGCATGAGAATTTGCAAACCTGGTTGGAATAATTTTGAGGTGTAACTTACATTCTGGTTTATTGATTGGATCAGGTAGAAGTCTGTCTATTGTGGGACTCACGCTGTGGTCACACATTTCATTGACTTCCCCCTTTTCTCTGACCTTCCTCCTCTCCTTCTTTATGCATTTCCACTAGGATTTCTTCCATAATATATCAACTGTAAATGATTCTTCATCTTAGCATCTGCTCTTGGAGAACCAGGTTTGCTATTTGAATCCAACTACTTACTGTTGGTATTAAAGAACTGCTTATTGTTATACTGCTTCCCTTAACATATGTATGGCAAGGCCTTGGGCAATCCAGAGTTTCTCTTACATTTCTTCATATGAGAAAACAAAATTGTCAATTTACAGCAGATAGTGTCCATGAATCTTTTTTTAAAAAGTACTTCAGCAGTATTATTTGATAAAACAAGTTGCAATTTTAGACATTAGCTTTTTCATAATGTAATGGCAAGTTTTCATTAAATGATATGATAAGAGTGTTCAAATGAGGACACTGGCTTCATTATTTCTTTTTATTTGGTCAGTGCATGCAAGACTAAATACATTGGTTCCTCTCCTTTTTTATCTGGGCTTTTGTAGCTTTCTCTGTTAGCAATGGTTTAGTTTTATAGTATGTACCATTATTCATCAAGAACAAGTTTCAAGCATTTAGTAGCAAACAAGTGCCAACTGAACGAAAGTGGATAATGGAATTCTAGGCATTGTCTCAGCAAGTCCTATTATCTCTTCATTTATGAAAGATGCTTAAATAATATGAGTCAATTTTGTGAATAACTTTTGATTCCATCTGATTACTTCTGGTAGTCATAATTTTTTTTTGTCTTTTTGATACAGGGCCTCACTTTGCAGTTCAGGGTGGTGTCAAGCTCACTTTGTAGCCCAGGCTGGTCTTGAACTTGCATCAATTCTCCTGCTTCAACCTCCCAAGTGATGGTGTAACAGGCTTGTGCCACCATGCCCAACTTGGTAGTCACAACTGAAAAACATGAGATATGACCTTGTTTTACGGAAGACACTTCTTGGTGGAAGTATGCTGGTCTGTGTTGACATTCCTTTATGCAATCATGTCTATCATAATCTTTTGGTAGAATAGAATATGTGTTAGCACAAGAGCATGCTGTGCATATACAAAGCATGCTTGTGACTAGGCCAAATGCATAATTAAAGCATTTCCATGTTGGGAGTCCTTGAAGCTGGAAAGTGACCCAGACATGACCTTACCAAAGCAACAAAGAGCACCTGGGTCAACCACGTGAAAAAGTTGCTACAGCCCAGAAAAACAGAAGGCTCCTAAACAATCCAGGCCTGTGCTGCTAGGCAGAGGAGCTGAAATTGATGTCATACTTCGCATTATATAAATAAATGGCAGCATTGCTTGAGTAGTTCCTTTCCTTCCACCAGGAGAGTAAGGGCTTCACCTGACCCCAGCTTTGTCTCTTTCTTTCTTTTTCTCATCCTCTAGCAGTCCTTCACCCCAAGAACCTCAGGAGCCACATGGGTCATGGCATTTCCAGTCTTTGAAAACACTTTTTCTTAGAATTTTATTTACTTGTGATGTTTTACAGTCATTACGTGAATTATGGTATACACAAATTACTTTCAGTTTCACCTCTTTCTTCAGCAGAAGGAATCCTCAACCAAAAAAGCATCATGGGTTTATAAATTTTGATAAATGTATGCATACACAAACTCATAACCCTATTAAGAAAGAATGTGACTGTCACTTGGGAGAATTCCCACAAAAGTTCTTCTCAGACAATTACTACTCCTCCTTCCAGATAAAGGCAGTGAATAATATGATTTGTTTAACTGTAAATTTTCCAATTATAGATGTCATACTAATGGCTTCATATATCATGTGTAATTTTTGGTCAAAAAGAAGCAAAAGGAGAAATTTTGGAGCAGTGCAAGATCAAAGACTAAATATAGGGAAGCAAAGAGTCCTTCTGCACCAGAGAAATAACTCACTGAAGAATCTAAACTTCATTGTACTGCATAAATAGAGTCATTGAACTGGAATCTTGTGAATCTCATTACCACACACAGGAATAGAGAAAAAGAGAAGTCCACATAAAGTTAGGGAAAAACAGAAAATGAATTCTAACAAGCCTCAAAAGAGTAAAAATCCATCAAAATAGAAACCTAAAAGAACAAAATCAGATGGTAATTCCTCATAATAAAATTTATTGTGTAGTTTAGGAATTTGAAAGGATTTATTATTTAGCACACTTTAATACTTTCCTTGGTATTTAATCATTTAAGTACTCTTTGCTTGTCTTATTCCTTAATTTTCCTTTGACTGATGTTCTAAAAGAATAATTTGGGCGGCGCCAGCTTGCATCAAGGGAGATCTGATCCACCTTCCGGGGATGGGGGCTCCGCCATCCCAGAGGAGAACCAGAACCGGTCCAACCGG
>RJWM01045161.1:0-12930 GCA_004363535.1 Dasyprocta punctata | reverse complement strand
AGGCCCAAAGGCCAGTGGTGGAAGCTAGAAAGTCTGTGCCAGCAGGATGAAGGATTTGTGCCAGCAGACTGAGGGATCTACACTGGAGCCAGGAAGCAATGTTCAAGGTAAGGACCAGGGCTCCCCTGAAAATTACCACAGCCATCCTCAGTGACAATGAGGTCTTGAGCTCCACTGATGGTGAGAATAGCTGAGTACCCATCAGGAAAACCAGCATGACAAGCTTCTCCAGGAGAATCAACAGCTCACCATCTTTGCCTCCAGAGCCAGCAAGCGATGTTCAAAGTAAGGACCCAAGTTCCCCCAAAGGGAACCCCAGCCATTCTCAGTGATGAGGTCCTAAGCTCCTTTGATGATGAGAACAGCCAAGTTCATATCAGGAAAGAAACTCAACAGGCTCCTCCAGGAGAATCAATGGCAATAGGACAACCAACAGCACTACTTCTTTCCCTCTTGTTCTTCTTTTTATACTGTTGCCAACAATCCTCAGGTGGGTCATCCACACACAGCACCAGGCTGAGGGCTACAAATTGACCACCAGTTGTCAAATCACCACAATCCAGCCTGGTCAACTTGATAACCATACACATTTCCTTAAACTATAGTCTCTAGGGCTGGGAGTTTGGCTCAGTGGCTTAAGCACCTGCCTGGCAGGCACACGGTCATGAGTTCAATCCCCAGTACCGGAAAAAAAATAAAAAATAAACTATAGTCTCTAGTGACATATTAGTGAAAAGTTAACATGTCTTGGTCTATTCAGATTTACATTAATATAACAATTATATATGAACAATGCTTATTGCACCTATTCCCACACCAAAAGTAAAACATTCAAAGCGTGATCAAAGCTCAAGATTAAAACTACAATACTTTGAATAATTAGTCTGATTATAAACATATATCTAAAATGTCATTAAAATCATATTAAAAGTGCTATTACAATCACAGTCCTTGCCTCCCATTAACTTCTAACAGGGCACAGCAAGACTAAAAAAACACAAATCTCCTGCAATTCAAATATAGTCTTCCCTTCAGGTGAAAGGTTTCAGTTCATTTTTGCATTGTTCTGTTCTCAACAACCATGTTCTCCTCTGTTTCATCCTTGCTCTCCACAGCTCTGCTAGAGCCTTCTCTCATACCAAATGTTTCACATCGCATTGCACCACTTCCATCCTGGAAAGGACTGCACTTCCTTCATGGAAGAAACTGGCATAAACACATATTCTGGATATGGATTTGCCCTCCCTGCACACAATGCTTCTGCCCAATCTACCATCCATGGATCCACAGAATGCCTTACTCAACGTCATGGGTTTCACATAGCATTACCTCTGCCCAAAGAACACATTTTACAGACGAAGAATCAAGGCAATGGGCTCATGTTCATTGAATTCACTGGTCTTACTATGTTCCTCATCAGCCAGAAGCAAATGGTTTGATAGAAAGGTGGAATGGTCTTTTAAAGACACAGTTACAGCACCAGCTGGATGGCAATAGCTTGTAGGGCTCAAGGATTTTAATCAAGGCTTTGAATTATATGACACTGTGTCTCCTATAGCCAGGATTCATGAGTCCAGGCATCAAGGGGTGGAAGTAGAAATGGAACCATTCACCATTTACCCTAGTGATCCACTGTCAAAGTGTTGCTTCCTGTCCCTATGACTTTATGTTCCACTGATTTAGAAAGCTTAGTTCCAGAGGGAGGAAGGTTTGAACAGGGAAGCACAATAATGGTACCTTTGAATTGGAAGATAAGATTTCCCTCTGGTCATTTTGTGTTCCTCATGCCTCTGAGAAAACAAGCTAAAAAGGGAGTCACAGGGTTCTCAGGGTTGATTGATCCAAACTATCAGGGAGAAATTGGGCTACTGCTCCTTAGTGGAGTGCAGGAGATCCCTTAGGGCAACTCTTAGTACTACCATGCCCTGTTATTAAAGTCTGTGGGAAGCTACAACAACCTAATACAGGCAGAAGGACAAATGGCCTAAAGTCTTAAGGAGTGAAGCTATAGGTCACTTCACTAGGGAAAGAAATAAGACCTGTTAAGGTGCTTTGTGAAGGCCAAAGGAATACAGAATGAGTAGTGGAAGAAGGTAGCTGTAAATACCAGCTGTGACCCCATGATCGGCTACAGAAAAGAGGGCTGTAATTGTGCTATGTCTCCCCTAATATGGTTCTAAAGTAATATAATGTTGATAGACTTAATACTGATTCTAAAGAGCTGTTAAATCTGTGTTATAATGTTGAAGTTATGAAATGATAAGAGTAAGCATCAACCAAAGAAAACACGTTCTGTTCTGGTGAAGCAATTAGTGTGTTTCTGTTTGTGTGCAGGATAGTTGTAACATGTTAGGTGCAACGATGTGACATTCTTGTATTTGGAGACTGATTTAAAGAAATATGTCTAGTTGCCAAGTTGACAAGGGATGGACTGTAGTGGTTGATTGGGTGTGTCAGTTTCTTAAGTTCAGAAGCTTAACTAAATCAGCTTAACAGTTCTACACTCTTGGATGCAGAAGACCCACCTTAGGGTGGCTCATTGCCTGGATGGTATAAAAGGGAAATAAGAAAGGACAGACCGGGTTCCATTCTTCAGAGGAGCTCCATTCTTTGCTTTCAGCTTGGAAGTTGTCTCCTGGCTTCCAGCACAGGCTCTTTGGCTTCCGCTTTGCATCTTTCAGCCTTCTAGCATAGACACTCAGCCTTCAATTGCAGACCCTCAGCCTCCTGATTCGGACTTGCATAGGACACTGCAGTGAACTCCAGACCTTTGGATTGAATTCTTCAGTCTCCAGGATGCAGACACCCTCTGCATGATTGCTCATTTGACTCTACGGCTGATCTTTTTAAGCCAATCTTGTAATTTCTTATGCATTTGTGTATCTCTCATGCTATATCTGTTTTGACAGTAAAACCCTGACTGATACAGATGATAAACCAACAGCAAAAGGATGGCATTCAAACTGGAAATGAAATAATGAGAAGCCATCCCTTCAGGAAGATAATAAGAAAAACACCCATACAAGCTGTCTAACAACCAAAAGTCTTCAATATTCAAAAAGGAAGTTGGAGTGTGATGGACAAATTGTTCCACAGACCAGCTTCTTGGTTTCTATGCCCCTAAGTCAGCCCATTGAGTGTGAATTATAATTTTCTTCTTTCCAACAGAAGATGGAAAATACGATGAAATATGTTTTCTGGTAGCAACACTTTGTAAAATTATATCTTCTCTCTTCCTGACAAACTGTTACTCTTCCTGAATTTGATGAAGCAAGAAGTCTTGCCTGGGAGCATCACCTGGTGATATACTGAGACCTCACAGTACCACAGGAACAAAGGTTGACCACTGGCCAGTAGCCAGTGAGGTGTTGAGAGAATTAGTTCATCAAAATGCAAAGGACTGACCCTTTGCTCATCCGCATAGCCTCAGAAGTAGATTCTTCCACGGTGCACTTTTCATGCAAGACCCAAGTTTGAGCCAAACAATTGATTATATATCCATGACACATCCTGTAATACAGAACCTGGCTAACTCTAGTCTTGTTTCTGGGCCCACAGAAGATTTGAAATTATCAATGAAATTATTAATTTACTTTAGCGTGTGAATTTTATGGTAATATTGACATGTAATAAAAGATTACTAACAGTAGATGTGTCTGAAAAGTACTGGGTGCAATAGAAGTGGAAAAATATAAAGATGGAGATATCAGCATGGGTTTGACTTTAGAGGGTCATTTAGATGATTATCAGAAGTTTGAGCTGTGTTTTGTTTTGTTTCTTTTTTGTTTATTTGTTTATTTTTTTTCAGTGCCTGATATTTGAACCCATTGACTCATGTATAGTAGGCAAGCCTTCAGTCACTGAACTACACACCAAGCCCCTTGACTATGATCAGGACTTTAACTTTTATTTTTATTGTAGTGGGCAGTCTTTGAAGAATCTAAAGTAACAGCTTGTTACCTGATCTGATATGTAGTAAAGATCACTCTGGTCATGATAAGATGAACTTGTCTGATTCAAGATATAAGGAAACACAATACTAGAGCTCCCTGGAGAGGCAATACTCTGTTAGTACCAGTGGTAAAAGTGAGTTTAGCAAAGGAAGAATTGAACTAACCTTAGAAAATTGTGTAGGAGATGGATGGGCCAAAGAAAAGCAGAAGAAAATTATCACTAAAAAAGTCTAAGTAGTTAAAGATATGAGGATGAATGATCCTTAAAGAGAGTAGTTAAGTTTTGATTAATGCAGGGAGTCCACATCAAGAAATAGAAGTAATCTGAATGAAGATGCAATCGACTTTCACCATCACATCAGGAAAAAAAAAATCAGTAGTAGAATTGGAGAGCCTGAGTCGCAGGCTGAAATATTCAAGTTACTAACAATGAGCCTGCTGAAGAGCTTCCTTATGGACGATCTCCTAACTGTATCAGTGTGATCATGGTAAATACTTTCATCACTGACACACAGAGATAAAATGTTTTGTCAGGTAAAGGAATAAATAAGAGAGGCCTGGGATATAGCTCAGTGTCACAGTGCCTTCCTGGCAAGCACAAGTTTGTGAGTTTGATTCCCAGTTCAAAAAACAGAACTGGATTATGTACACCATATTATGACATATCCAAATACATCAGAAAAATGGTGTTGCTTTCAACATGTGAACAATAGGAAATAAAAGTATAAAAATGTTTAACCTCCAAGTAATTTATTGGGTAGGAAAATCAGAAAGGACTTTTTCTTTTCCAAACTGGGTGTAAAAATGATTAAGAAGGCATTAGAAAATGCATGGAAGCCAACAATTGAGGACCTGCAAGAAAAAAAATTGTGATGCACAATATTGTGAAAACAATTACAAAGGTAAACCAATAAACAGATTGTAGATGTGATTGCCTCCAAAAGCTTGTATTATTCTTTGTGGAGGGCAAAACTTTCTCTTACATGTAGCTTTGGTTTAGACAGAAAACACTTTGAGAACTTCATTATAAAGTTCTGAGAACATTGTTTTTATAATATATGAGTCTTATGAAATGAGCAAAATAACTCTTAGGAACTCGGATTCTGACAGCCTCTACTCTTTGGAGCAGCAGGAAGAGGCATGAAAGGGCCTAGCTAGAAAGCCTCTGGTTGCTAATATGAGCTGTTCTACCTACCTGGTAACACTGTGTGATGCTTCATCTATGGAGAGCATATGGTACCAGAACCAGTAGGATATGAACTTCACAGTATGTACTTTAAAGATTCTGAATTTCAGACTCCAGAGTTCAGTTTTCATGTGCTTTAACAGAAGTTTAATGAAAAGCAATTTTGAGGCAGGAAAAAAAAATAGGATTTGTATCAAGACATAAATTCTTTATATCTTGGAGATTTTGACTAAGAAATTTAACTTATTGCAATAAATTTTCTTGCTCTTGTCAATAACTTTCTCATAGAGATACAGTGGTAATTATATATGAGCAAATACTTGTGCATCCTAACAGTATATTAACATTTCCATCCTTAAAATTATTTAATATTTAAATGGATTTTGATGCTTAATTTTTAAATAAGAAAACAATATGGCATCTTCATATTTAAATATACCCAAATTTCAGCATATTTTATATTTTATAGAGTCTGTTTCCACCATATAATTGAAAAGTATAAGTGAAAAAATACAGCCATATCTTACCATTGAGAGGTCACTGTTGCTCACACATTCATATAAATTTCACATCTAATTACCACAGCTAGAATAATATTCATAATTTATTCCTAGAGTTTTTATAACTAATTTTAGTATTAGGATTTTTTCTTTATTTTTACAACATTTTGTCCACCTTACCATATGAATATGCAAACAACTATGTTATTATTAATTAACAGAGGAGCAGTAATACTTTTTTTCAAATTCTGCAATTACCTTAAAATTGCACATACAGTATTTTTGGGGGTAATGTGTGTTGTTTTATTCTACACATATAGTGTATAATGTTGAATTTGGATATATATATACATGTATTTTTTTTCTTTTATCTTTCTCTTGTGATAAAAATATATGTCATTTTCATGAGGTGAAAGCATTGAAAATCCTTTCTTACTTCCTTCAAAATGTATGTATTGTTATATCATTACCTATAGTCATCTTTCTTCTGAAATAAAATATCAGAAGTTACTCCTCCTGATGAACTATACTCAATACCTGCTGACAGCTATTTGCCAATGTCTCCCTCCACTCTACTGCCCTCAACCCCGTTTGATCATTATTTCAAATTCTAATTTTCTATGGAATCATTAATTTAGACTGCACATAGGAATAACATCATGCAGTATTTGTCTTTCTGTGATTGGCTTATGTCACGTACCATAGTAACCTCCAGTTCCTTCCAGATTGTTACACATTTCAGCATTTTATCTTTTTATGATTGAATAGTAGTTCATTTACACACATACACACACACACACACACACATGCATGCACTTAAATTTTGAAGTAGCTTCCTACTGTTTTCTATAATGGGGCTGTACTAATTTATATTTGCAACAACATACCAAGTTTTCCATACTCTCCACATCACCAGCACTTGACATCAAGAACTTGTTTGTTGCTGTTATTGTTGTTGTTATAGTTAATTCCCATCAGTACATAGTGCTGCCACCCCAGCCAAACATGGTGAAGTATAATAAAGAATGAACAGTCTCAAGAATGTTAAAATAGTCAAGTGCTGTTATGCCTTGTGTTTAGATGTCCCTTACACTGTCATAAGAGGGACTTTTCAGAGATGGCTGGGGTGTATGGCCAATTCATGGTACAATGTTAGGCTAAAGAGTGCTAGGATTAAGGGTGTGCAATTATTAAATTAGTGCACTGATTGGTTTGGTACCTATCCTAAGCCTGGTAGCCTAGATAGGCCATAAAAGGAACAGAAACAAGCTGCTATTGTTGCTTGTTGCTGGTCATTTGCTTTTGCTGTCTTCTGACTACCATGAACTGTTTCTCCTCTGCGATGCCCCTCTGCCATGTCACAGCACTTTGGAAGCATCCAACTATGAACTAAACCTCTACAAACTGTGAGCCAGAATAATCTTTCCTTCTTTAACTTTGGATATTTTATCTCACTAGCAAGAAAAGTAACTTGACATATCACTATATTTAATTTCTACTGCAACATTATTATCATTACCTAAATATTAGATTATAATAAACATGAGGAAGAATATGAAAATATTCTGCATATAAGTTATGTTTTCTGCAAAAATATCACAGCAATTGTATTCAATATGAAGAAATACATGTTTGGTTACAATCTGCAGTAAGTAGCTAAATTAAACATTCCTTTTAATACCAGACACTGAAAGGCTGCACAAATATCCAATAAATACATCTTATGTTCAACATTATTAACTCTTAGGAAAAAGCATAAAGGAACCAAATGAAATGCTACGTCACACTCACTGGATGGCTAGAATAGAAAGACTGACAATCATGAGTGACAACAAATGTGGAAAAATTAAAATTCTCACACATTTATGGTGGGACTGTAAAATAATATAAACAGTTTGGTTAAAAATAAAAGAAGGCAAACAAAAAACCTAGCCTGGCCACTCTTTAAGTGGTTAAAAATAGAGTTAGCACATGACACAGCAATTATAGTTCTAGGTGTGCACCTTAGAAAACTGTGTGAATGTGCGTGTGTGTGTACATATACAATAGAATGTTATTTAGGCATACAAAAATGATGAAGTACTGATTCACTCTGCAACATGGCGGAACCTTGAAAAAAATATGCTAAATAAAAAGCGAAACAAAACTATTACATACTTTAAAAACTCATTTGTAAGAAGTGTCCAGAATGTGCAAATCAATACAGACGATCGATGGTCTAGTGATCATCAGGTGCTGAGAAGTGGGAGTGTGGAGTGAATTTTAATTGGCATGTGGCTCCCTTTTTATGTTCAAGAAATGTTCTGAATGTAGTAGCCATGATTGCACAACTTTGTGTGTATGCTAAAATCCACTGAGTTTTATGTTTTAAAAGGATGCATTATTTCTCGTTAACCGTTATAGACATAACCAAAGCATCTTATCAAAAAATGTAGTCATAGTTCACATTGTACATAGTGAATTAATTGTGAATCTTATGAAGTCATAGATAATTTAGCATCTCCACTGATGTATGAATCTTAGAGATAAAATCAAAGGTACTATTGAGTGTAAAGTCATGTTTCAAGCTCCAATCCTCCAATTCTAAGGTCATTATACACCTCTAGAGTTGACGGTAGTTTTTTTATCCCTTAGAGGATAGTTTGAACATCTTAAAGAATTGGGATTTTCTTTCTTAATTCACATAATATACATCTCTGAAAAACATGCGACGCCAATTTCACCTTAGTAAAACAATAAATTGTAGAAGCTAAGAGAGTACAGCAGGAATGGATAATTTTTCCTTTTTTATTTTAAATTGAATAAAAAGAACAAAAATGACAATACAGAATTTCAAAACAACATGACAGGAGATTAACAATGGTTGATATATTGCCTATTGTTATCTTCAAAGTAGTTGCTCAGATTACAAGATATAGGCATGAGAAAATTATCAAACAGTGAAAGCACAAACATTTCTTTTTGATGAACTAATAGAGATTGGTAGTATAATTATCTATCTATCTATGCAATATTTTCCCTTCTTTGTTTTCTTTTTTCCCCCATCGCAGTTCTTTCCTTTTGCGTAGTTTCTTCCTCTTTCACTTTCACAGCATCTATTACACATTTTGGATCCTATTTACTTTTTCAGCTTTTTACACCAGGGAGACACTACGATGTTCTCTTTCAACATATGAATATCAGTGCTTGGAACCATGCCCCCGGCTCCATCCTATCATTTTATCTTTACGTGGCTAACAAAGGTCAGCCCCCAATTATCAGCAGACATGTTAACTCTTCTGAAAATTCTCTCCTTACACCAACACTCTCATTGCTCTTTCTGTGAGTCATTGCTCTGAGGTTGCTTCCTTCTTCCTACTTTCCTACCATGCTCTGTACACAACTGCACTTTGCATTGGCTATGTAGTTTTTAAGAGTATATTTTACTGTGCTATAGTCACCACAATATTCCTATTTCCTAGCAGAATACTTAAGACCTCATAAGTATTCTTTTTTTTATTTAAGTGGAATAAAAAAAAAGACATACATAGCAAAGACAAAAAACAAAACAGACAAACAAACAACTAGAGTAAATGCACAATAGTAACATTACAGGTTGACAAAACAGGATGATAGAAACTCGACAATGGTTGCAATATTGTGTATCGTTATCTTTAAAATGGTTGTTTATATTAACAGATATAGACATGTAAAATTGATTTAATCATGAGTGTTAATTGTTCTTTCTCAATAATGAATACATTCAGCAGTGTGTTCGTTTTAGTTATCTTACATATACATATATACAGATTTATATCTTTTCCTAGACCTCATAAGTATTCAACAAATATAATTTGCTTACAAGATAAAATGTTTTATATCTGAAATAAAAGTATAAATTTAAGAGTATATGCATAACTGATTTGTATCTGACTTTACCATGGTCATATGTACCAGCAGATAAGGATTCAACTAATTCATTTGAATCACCTAGGTAAGTTTCAAATATTAAATCATAACTCACCCTCTCATATATGACCTTTCTCAATGAATTATTAATCATTCAATAATTGAGCTTTCTTCGTACACATGTCAAGCCAACTCTTTGAGAAATGTCAGCCATGTCAAATAAACAGGCATCATCCCAGTGGTGTGACAATGTCAGAAAAGGAGGCCAATTACTAGCCAGCAATGTCCTAAGGAAGAAAATATAAATTAACCATAACTTTATCAAGATTCCACAAGGAAAACATTTAATAATCACCTTCAGTCATGTCCTTCTATACAGAAACACTATCTCTTCCTAGTATCTATTTAATTAAATAGTCTTTACACAAAATCAATTATTAGTCACTCTGAAGACAGTTGAGGGATTTTAAGGTCAGTATAAGTCATAAACAGTCAGTTTTACCAAGTCAAACCAAATCGCTGAATAAATTACAAAGGAAGTGAGCTGAGAAAGGTGGCTCTATGGATCTAAATGACAATTCAAATTTTTAATATCATTAATGGGAACTTTTGCCAATCCAAAATCTACTTCTTTAATGCGAATACATAGATGTTAAATAAATCATTTAATAACATGCAAAGCAGTAGTTTAAAGGTGAAATTTTTTCATCTTTAAAAAACTTATGATTATGTTATGGTGATAGCAATCAAATATTTCTTACACATCTATTCTAAATCAAGCACTGTGCTAGTAATTTTAATGTACAATTTTTAGTAGGCAGAAATTAACATCATCTGTTGGAATTCCTCACTTTTCTTTTTTTTTTTTTTTGGTGGCACTGGGAATTGAACTCACAACCTCGAGTCTGCCAGACAGGCACTTGAGCCACTGAGCCAAACTCCCAGCCCTGGTCTTTTGAGGCAGGGTCTCACTATGTACCTCAGGCCAGCCTTGTGCTCCCGTTGTAGTCCAAGTCAGCCTCGAACTCACAACACTCCTCCTGCCTCAGCCTCCTGAGTGCTGCGATTAAAGGCATGTGCCAACACACCCAACTGGAATTCCTCATTTTGGAAAGGAGTAAAATGATGATCAGTGAAAAAAAAGTCACCAATATTATAGTTATTAATGGGTAGAGCAAAAATTCAAATCCAAAGATTTTTGACTTAGGAGTCAAATGTCTTTCTCTAGTAAATAATATCAAATGAATATATGAATAAATAAGTTGATAAGTTAATGACTAATTTTTTGAACTTTACACATTTTTAGGTATGTAATTTTTTCAACTACTCTTTAAAACTTTGTTGCAGAAATTTCTAAACATATATATTTTAATGACTTCCAAAGTAACCCATATTAACAATCAATAATTATCAATGTGTGAATATTGTGACATATATGTTTATATTCACTATATTTCTTCCACCTCTGGATTACATTGAGGCAAATTCTAGATGTAGAGTTTTTATCTTTAAATAATTTTGCCTCATATCTAAAACATAAGTGCATTATATGATCAAACATTCATGACATCATTATCATATATTGAAAAATAATTTGCTAACATTATCAAATGGCTAGGCAGTTCCCAAAGTCGCCAATCACTCCATTAATAATGTAACTCTTATGATGTGGCTTTATGTACCACACAGTCACATATTAGGATCATTTAAAATGTCTTAAATCTTATTACCCTTTGCTTGTCTCTTTTTTTTTCTTTGCTCTGGTGGGCTTTGACCTACCAGATGCAACTAGCATATCCACAATTGTGACAATACAAAATGATCTTTTGATTTTTGATAGATGTCATTTGATGACAAGATCATACTTGTTCAAGAATGATTAATCTACTTCAGGGTTTTTGCCATTGTTTTTTCTCATTTTATTTACTACTAATTTATTTTTCAACTAATTCATAGAAGACAGTGTGTTTTTTCTCCTAGCTGTCTCTTTAGGGATGATAGCTGCCATCAGTGGAAATGTTTCCTCTTTATAAAATCAGTAAGAGTTTCAGAATGAAGACTATCTGGTTCTACTATTCCTCATGCTTTTGCTTATTTTTTTAATTCCATTTTGTTTTGTTTCATTTTGCTTATTTAAGAAGAGCTACTTCCATTGAGAATTTCCTTAATTGGCTAAGTGGTTGATCCCAGACATATTTCATACTTTAAAGATAGCATAATACTTGATTCTTTTCTGCAACAATTTTATATATAAAAAAAGTCCTGGTATTCCTTCAAGGTAAACAGAACTTAAAGATGACATTTTTTTGGTTTTCATTCGAATTCTCTAATAAAATCGTATTGCAGAAACTATAGTCCATGACAATTTTCACTTTCTATTGATGATACAATTATAGTATCTTTAGTCAGTACAATCTCTTCAGTCTGATTTCTTCAGCCTTTCGTTTTGACATGCATGTACAAGTCATTGAATTTATCCTTCTGTAGTTCCTGTCCAGGTCTAGATTCATATATTTCTACAAAGAGGTACTTTTCTTCTTTTATTAAAATGTATTTCTACTTAACTTACAATGATTATGCATTACTCCCTTGAATTATTTGAGAATATTGTTTATACAGTTTAAGTGGGATGTTAAGAAAAATGAAAAGCACCCATTTTCGCAGGATGTATTTTACTATGTCCTATATGCAGTAAAAACGTTAAAGCTATGGTATAGATGAGTTCTGCCAGTCTGCTTTTCCATCCCTAAGACACAGTGCTTCACACCCACAAATTAAAGGAGGAGACATTTATTTTGCTTTTACTTTCCTGTGGGTTCTTTCTATGGTTGCCTGGCTCCAAGGAGGAAACAGCATGACGACTGGGCAAGGTGGCACAATCTTAGACACCAGAACTTGGGAAACTGAGACAGAAGAAGGATTTCCTTGAGTTGGAGCACAGATTGGGTTACATAGTGTGTTCAAGACCAACCTAGAATGTATACTAAGATTCTGTCTCAGACAAAAACAACAATGAAACATCACAGTTGAAGGGATAACTGGAGGAAAATTGCTTATCCCATGGCAGCTTAGAAACAGAGAGAGGGAAGGAGTTGGAAAAAGAATGTACCCTTCCAGGTCACATCTCCAGTGACCCACCTGCAACCAGGCTCCACAACCTGACAGCTCAGTCTGCCACAAACTCATCAGTGGACTAATGCACTGATAAATGTAGCACTCCATGACTGAATGGTCTTCCAAAATTCCCACCTCTGAACATAAGACTGTTGGGAATATTTGAGATCTAATCTACAACATGATTCATCCTAATACACTCAGCAGCTAGTACTGGTGTGTGTGTTTTTTTTTTTTTTTTTTTTTTGAGGCAGGGTCGCACTGTGTAGCTCAGGCTGGCCTTACACTC
>RJWM01045160.1:0-12943 GCA_004363535.1 Dasyprocta punctata | reverse complement strand
TCATATTTGATTCGCCCTTCTCTTCCCCTGTTTCCGTTCCCAGCTCCGAAAAGCCTGCCTCCCCGCTTCCTTTCATCCCCCCTTTATTTTTCTCTTTATTGTACCATGTGTTTCTCATATAAGCGAATAAGTGAGCTCCCCGCCCATGCAGTCCGTACCTGGCCCAGCTCCGCCTCCCGAAGGGTGGCCTGGGCTCCCAACTGCTTGCTCCAGACACCCTCCAGGGAGAGGGAGAGGGTTCGGTGTCCCCTTCTTCAGTAGTTCCTGGCCCTGTCCGCTGAGCTCCTTCTGGAACAGACTGAGATTCGACCCTTGCGCCTCCCCGTCAGCAGTGACTGCTCTGCGGGGCTACTGCCCCTGCTGTCCCAAATGCCTCCTGTCACCCGTCTGAAGGTGGACCAAGACTATGTGATGGGGAGGACAAGGTGGGCAGCCGGGGGAGCTGTGCGACGGGAGCCGCTGCGGCCCTGGGCCACAACCCGTGCCTGATTCTTCTGACACCATATCAACCCATCGCCCCAAACTCAGTGGCTGCTCTGGGGGAGGAAGAAGAAAGGCTGAGTCTTTGGGGGTGCAGCCAGGACCATGGGGGCACCCTGTGTATGTGTGCGCAGGCCCACGCTCCTGACCGTGAGTGTGCTGCTTACCAACTCATTGTCCCGCGTCTCCCAAAATGTCCTTCACCGTCCTGCAAAATTAAACGATCCTGGAATTGAATCTTGCAAATTTGTCTCCAAGGGGCACGATGCTAAAACTTGCCAGTAGAGGGCGCTCTAGGAACACGGCCTGAGCCCAGCTCCCCACTAGCTCCCGTTCTGTTTCCCTCTTACTCCAGCCTCACGCAGGACCCTCAGCGCATCGTCTCCACAAGGACCCTTAAGGGCATCCTGTGTGTGGCGTCTTGTAAGTTTAAGAGCAACCCCGGGGGGCGGGAGGCGGGGAGGGGCCCCGTGGAAGTCCCCCTGTTCGCTTTACAGTAAGTTCAGACAACATTTCTTCCAGCGTCGTCTTGGGGTTGCTCCTCGTGCTCACCTTGGAAAACAGGCGTCAGCCAGAGGGGCGCCGCCCCGCCCTCCCAGCAGGCTCTGAAGCCAGGCTCCGAGCGCTCGCTGATGTTGTCCTGCTAAGTGCCTGCCTCGGAGTCAGCTGTTCCGCCTCTCTGAGTTCTCTCTACTGTTAGTGGCCCACACCTGTGCCACATTCCCTGTTACTCTTCAATAATTCTTAGCTTTCCTGTCTCCCATCCTCTTCGGCTTTGGTTTCCCGTCCGGCCCTGATTGGTGCAGTTTTCTCCCGTCTCTCCTGTCTGTCTGCTTTGACACCATCTGTGTGTTCATCCGGCCCACCCGTGTCTCCTGCGCTTCAGCAGGGCCGGAGACGTGGGGTGTAGTGGGGAGGATTTCAGATGAGGGACCCTGCAAGTACAGAGCTGGTAATGAGTGTGGTCCCCCGGAGCCACTGGCCCTGTGATTCCGAGCTTCCAGTATTTAAAACACGACGTTGATTATGACACTTAGCAATAAGGAGTGAGCAAGTCCCCTCCCCTCTCTGGGTTTGAGCACCTCCTTTTATAAAACAAGAGAGGTGAACAAGGTGATCGCCAACATATTCTCCAGCTGTGAGACTCTCCCATTTCATGGCTGAATGTGTGTTCCAGAACTTTCTATGCTTCCTCACAGTCCTTCAGTCTGTCATTGTCTTGGTTACTTTTCTCTCGTTGCTCAGTTGCAACACCCAAGTTAGGGAAGGACGGGTTTATGTAGCTCACAGTTTGTGGAGGTTTCCATCCATAATCAGCAGGCTCCTCGGCAGCATGGTGAGGTGCCACAGTTCAAGCCTGCAGAAGATAGCAAAAGCAACAAGAGCGTAAGTGGGGGCAGTGGAGCAAGCCTCTTTTCCTCCATTATATTGTGAGCAGGCTACCTCCCCCAACCCCAGGCCAGATGTAGCACTCGCACCATCTCTGTGCCCTCCTCTTGCACAGGATGAGTGTGCTTACAAAGTGAGTTCCCTGGTCCCCTGCTGAGTCTCTCAGTGAAACTTCTAAACTTCCCAAGTTGACACAACGTATCAACCATTGCAATCCACTTGGCAACCAGACACATTTCTTTAAACCTATTGGTTTCTAGATACAAACACATAGTTATTCTTATCATTTCACAACTTGAACATTATAACACAGGTTTCACAATCCTTAAAAAACAGTATTAAGTCTCTGAACTTTATATTAGAACTATAACATTCCACCCTTGATGCCCCAAAGACTCTTGCAATTCCTTTATGCAAAAGGCATTTAGTCCACCTCTGAGAGTTGCCACAGTCCTAATAGTTTCATCATTGCTGAAAGTCCAAGTCCCAAGTCTCCTCCAATATGTAAGGCAAACTCTTTTTTTTTCTCAGCACCGGGGATCAAACTGATAACCTCGCACCGGCCAGACAGGTGCTTAAGCCATTGAACCAAACTCCCGGCCCTAGCTTTTTGAAGCAGGGTCACACTATGTAGCTCAGGCCAGCCTTATGCTCATGCTGTAGCCCAAGCTGGCCTCAAACTCACAACACTCCTCCTACCTCAGCCTCCCCAGTGCTGGGATTAAAGGTGTGTGCCATGTAAGGCAAACTCTTATCTGCAAGCCCCTGTACAAATTCAATGTTAAACATGCCCAACATTCAATGGCACAACATAAACATTTTCATTCCAAAAGTTTTAAACATTAAGTCCTGTAGTTCCATATGCAGCACCTATGGCAATCTGTGAAAAGTTGTGAGCTCCAAAGGGCTTGAGTGGCTCCACCCCTATGGCATTTCTGGTGGTTGTAGCACCCGAGGCCTCTCTCCTCGGCCTGGTTTGCTCCTTCCTTGCAGCTTTCCTTAGATGTTCTGTGTTCCTGGTTTTCCAAACTTCTGGGGACTCCACTGCAACTTTGGCTTCACATTCTCAGCTTCACACATTACCCTCTCAGGAATATAATGCCTGGCCTCCCAGGCCTTCTGAAATCAGGTGGAAGCTTTCTTAACCCCTCAGCTCTTGCATTCTGTATGCACCTAAAACCAGCACCATGTGGATGATGCCAAGGTCCACTGCCAGTTGAAGCAGTAGCCAGGATTTTCTGACTCTTGACTATAGGGGTGAAGTGCTTGGATCACTGAGCACTCTGAACCCAGTTATGAAGAACAAATTTTCTATGCTGCCACCATCCTGGAACATGGTGCAGCTGCTGCCATTCTGGAATATGGTGCTCTGTGGCTTTCTCCTCAGAGAAAAGCCTTTCACTTTTGCAAAGTTTTGAGGCTGCAAAGGGTGGAGCCTTGCAGCTTTTTTGTGCTGCCTTCAGGCAATCTTTTTTATTCTCCTATTCCTTCTCAGCAGTCAAGATCTCTGCTTTATCTTTGTAGTCCACAGCTTTACTGGACCTTCCTTTCTGGCCAAACTTACAAAATTTTAAATCATTCTGCTGGGCTCTGTGTCTTGATTCTCAACATAAATCTGGCTGAAATCCCCCAACAATAGCCATGCCACCATCTCAACATTAGACTGCCTTGAAATTTCTTCTGCCAGATTAATTGATCAGCTGCTCTTAATCTCAGTCTTAGGTAAAGTTTCAAGACACAAGCAAAATGCACACAAACTTTCTACCAAGCCATAACATACATTATCTGGAGTCCGACAACCAATGCAGTCCTTCTTCCCAACAGAAACATCCCAAGCCTGATCTTTACCAGCAGGATTTCTATCAGCCTTCTGATCTGAGCTCTGACCAGAATCTCCCATACAGAGCAGCCTAAGGTGTTCCAGCTCTACTGTTTCAGGCAACATCTCTGAACCTTTCCAAACTCTTCCCACAAGCCATTCCCAAAGGCTCTTGAACCACATGGTCATGTATAGTCACAGCAACAAACACATTCCTGATACCATATTCTATCTTGGTTACTTTTCTCTCATTGCTGAGACAAAGTACCCAACACCCAAAATTAAGGAAGGAAAGGTTTATTTAGCTCACAGTTTGTGGAGATTTGTCAGCTGACTCCAAGGCAGAGTGGCATGGTGAGGGCCAACAGTTCATGGTGGCAGAAGACAGCAAAAGCAACTAGAACAAAAGGCAAAAAGCAAATGTGTTTTCCTCCGTTACATTATAAGCAAGCTACCCTCTCTCTAGGGTGGGTGTAGCACTCATACCATCTCTGTGCCCTGCTTTTGCACAGGTTGAGGATGTTTACAAAGTCAGGACCCTGGCCCCCTACTCAGTCAGCTTAGTTAAACTTCAAAACTTCCCAAGTTGGCACAGTGTATCAATCATTACATTATCAATCAATGTATCAACCATTTAAACCCAGTGGTTTTTAACCTGGTGAAAACTTCATTTCCAACAAATGTGCAACCACTTCTTGGAAGGCAAACCCAGCTGGCTGTATTAGTCAATTACCTGTTAGGGAGAATGAGTGAGGAAGATCATCTGATGCAGTGGTCATCTTTGCAGAGAAGAGAGTAGAAGCCCAGAATGATTAACTGATTTGCCCTCAAGTTACAGGTTGGTTATGAAGAATCTATGGCTGGAACCCAGATTGCTTGAGACCCAGTTCAATTTCTTGCACTGTATTACATTTGTGCTATCTTTTAAATGCCCTGGCAGTTCATTTCTTGAGGTCATGATCCTATGGCAGTAGGAAGAGAAGCTAATGCATTCTGTACTCCTTGACTAGCCATGAGGGATGGTCATCATTTATAAAAGAAAACACAATGAACTTCTGAAAAAAAGATTGGGGGAATTCCGAAGGCATTTTTTTCCTCTTGCTGATGAATGAAAATTTCCTGTGTAGTTCCTAAAACCAAACACCTTAAGAATACTTTTATGAAAGCCAAATTTCTCACACAACTGGCAGAGTAAACTGGGTCTTTGCTTATCATTTATTGGATATAATCCAGTGGGTGGTAAATGAAGGCCAGTGAGTGCTGCTAAACATTCTATAATGTGCAAGACTGTCCCAACAACAAAGAATGATCTGATAAAAAATGTCGAGGGCGCCAAGTTTGAGAAACCCTGATGTTATGAAATGTTTCTTAACATCATAGAAGCACAGAGCTGCACAGTCCCCCACACACACCAACTCAGTTATCACTTCTTGTCTCTGACCATGAGCCAGCCAGGTTGGAGAGGTGGAGAGCCAGACTCTTCCGGACTCTGGGGACTGTTGGAGGATTAGAGACTATTTGTTTCCTTCTCAGATTCATATAATGAGAAGTTTTCTTACTGCCAATAGCAGTCTAATAACACTACTTGAAGTTAGAGAGAAAACCATTCATCAGAAACTCTTCCACTATTCTAAAACTGTATCTTAATATTTTATGTTATCTAACAGATATTGCTATATGGATGTCTAAGTTTTCTACAACTTCAGTTTGTTTTCTTATTTGACATCCTGTCACAAGCATTTTTCATGTTGTGACACCTGCTCATTATTGATGGTTAAAAAGATGAGAAATGTCTCCATTTAATGACTCCTTTCTCTACTTTTTGAGCATTTAGGTTGTGGTTAGTTTCTCTGCTGGCGTAGAGGACACCGCACTAATTATCATTGTATACCAGACCCATCCTATGTTTCAGATGTTTTCTCCTCAGAATAAAGTCCCACAATAAGGACTATTGAGTCAAATGACAACTTCTTCCTCTTGCCAGAAGAAATTTCCAGAATCTCCAGAGAAAGTCTGGTATATGCACTGCTAAAGAAAAAAAAAGACAAAATAAATTTAACAAAGTTTATTTGAATAGGAAAATTCTACAGCCAGGACCAACATAGCCAAAGAAAAGGAATGACACAGAGAAACAACCTGATTGCTATAGTCAGCATTTGCCTTATATGGCCTTAATCTGACCAGTGGACCACCTGTGATTGACTGGCTAATGCTCAACTGCTAGTTGGCTAAGACTCAGGTATTTGATATAAGGATATACTCTGGAGTGAAGTAGTAATTGGTTTATGTACTAAATGAGGTTGCAATTTGGTGAATGTCGTAGGAGCTTTTGGGCCAAATTTTATCATCCAAGTACAGAAACAGAATTACAACCAACTTATCAGTTTAACAGCACCATTGGATTCAGTCCTTTAAAGTATTCTTAGTATCACTATGAAGTTGGCAGAATGTTGCTGGTGACTTGCTAGAACACTTTTGGTGCCCTAACTTCTAAAGTCAGCTCCTTTTCCAACATCCACAGAGCCTGTCTTTTGTCTTAATGAAGAACTAAAGAGAAGATTTTGTTGTTTCAGCAGACACTCTGCCTTGTGGCAGGCTCGAAGTGGCCTCACCCCTTGTGCCCTGTGGTGGTTTTAAAGCAGCACTCACTGCCAGTCACCTGCCTCTGTTGGAATCAGGGCGGGCTTTGTGAATCTGAGCTTTGTGCAGCTGTATCAGCAGCTGACCTTGGAGATGGGAAGATGGAGTCCCCTAAACCAGTGACATGTAGGCTTCCATGAGCAGCTGATTCACTTGGGAGGGTTGTTAAAACTACAGCTGCCCAGGCTCCATACAAAGTTACCAAATCAGAATCTCTGGGTCTGGGGCACAGGTGCGTAGTATATTTTTAACAAGCTGCTTTTAACCTGTGGTCCTCAGACCCACCGTGGTTTGAAAGCCACACTTCTCAAAAGTGCTCCCTGAGGGACATCTGGAGTGAAGACCTTTATTGGAGTTTCTGTTTCCCTGGGAGGAGCCTAGTGCTTCCTGCAAACCTGCTTTCTGAGGCTCCTGAAGGGGAAAGTGGTCCTGGATCAATACCTATGTATGGCCCTTGTGAGGTGGGTAAGCTATTCTATTGCTGGCCCTGTAGGGGCCAAGTTCATTTTGGGAGATGGAGAGAGGTGTGCTATGGAGAGTGGATTTATTCATTGCATGGACCAGCACAGTCTTTTTGGTCAACTACAGAAGAAGCAAATCCCACTCTAGATATTTGGGCACAGCTTGGCTGAAGGCTTAGACAGAGACCCTGCCTCCGAAGCTGGGACGGAACCCTGGATACCATGCATGCTAGATGAATACTCTACCACTGAGCCACATCCCAGACCCAACTGGCACTCTTTGTCTTCACCATGAGAACATCTGTGTCTCCATGAAGAGAAATCAGACGGCACCTGACAGGTCACAGCAGGCTGAGGCTCAGGAGCAGTGAAGCGAGATGCGGCTTGGCAAAGTTCAAGGGTATTTGGGGCTTCGGACTGCCGATGAGACCCTGTTCCTTGGTTCCTGGCTATGTGTGTTTACACGGTGGTAATTCATTCAACTATGCTATATTTGAACACTTTTCCATGTATGTATTATATTTTACAGTAAAAATTATTTAAAATTTGATTTTATAAATATGTATAATTGTTACACTGTGAAAAAAAAGTAAAAAATTTCCAAAAAAAATCTGACCTGTCATTTTTTTAAATCACAATGTAAGCATTGTTTTTAAAACTTCACAGCGGGGGGAAGAGGGAAAGGAAAAAGAAAAGATATAAATCTGTATATGTATATGTAAGATAACTAAAACAAACACACTGCTGAATGTATTAGTTATTGAGAAAGAACAGTTAATACTCATATGATTAGATCAATTTTACATGTCTATATCTGTTAATGTAAACAACCATTTTGAAGATAATGATATGCAATATTGCAATCATTGTCAAGTTTCTATCATCCTGTTTTGTAAACCTGTAACATTACTGTTGTGCATTTACTCTAGTCATTTGCTTGTCTCTTTTGCTTTTTGTCTTTATTATATGTGTCTTTTTTTTTCCTCTTAAATAAATAAATAAATAAATAAAACATCACAGCCCCAGGCTGGAGGTGTCGCTCAGTGGTAGAGCCCTTGCCTAACATGTGTGGGGCTCTGGGTTCTGTTCCCAGCACCACACACAAAATAGAATTATAGCTGCACATATGAGTGCTAAAGTTGTAGTAATAAGAAACACCAGTCATACCAAACAACATGTATATATATGTACATATATTCATATGCCTGCGTATAATATTATTATACATAATACAGACATAATGTGTTACCCACCAGGATGCCTGCATCCTCTGCAGGTTCTGAGCTGATGTGTGTTCTCCATTGTGTGACCCTACCTCCTCTAAGGGTAACTGTCTGGAACAGGTGGGCTCTGAAGGGCCTGACGAGATGAAGTGGGACAATCAACCCCTTCTCTAAGGAATCTGGCCTAAGAAATGCCCAGGAAATGAACCTGCTACTAGCAAGAACTAAGGCTGAAGAACTGCGATGTAGAGAGAAGCCAGAATGCGCCATGCAAACCTCCAGTTACAAAGAAGCAGACGTAAGTGAGACAGAGAGAAGAGCATGTGACCAGGAGAGAAACATGGGAGTTTCTAGTCCATAAAGCAGCCTTAGTTGCTGGCAGAATCCTATTAAATTTTTATTTTTGGATTACAAATAATTATAAAATAATCTGTCTTCTCCTAGGCTGAGTCTCTGGTTGTGTGACAAAAAGATTTCAGTGTATATTCTGATCTCAATTAAAATACAAATATTTCTTAATTGCCTGGATAAAAGACTGGAAGGGAAAATGTCGAACTGTAATTGTAGTTGTTTTTATGAGGGTAATAATTCTGGTGATGTTAATTTTCTTATGCTGTATGCTACATTCTAAATTTGGGGGAATAATTATCGTATAGTTTGAATCTTAAGTGTTCCCCAAGGCTCATGTGCTGAAGTCTTCATCACCAGCCCACAGTATTCTTGGAGTGGGTGGAACCTTCAGGAGGTGGGGCCTAGTGGAAAGAAGCTGAGTTCCTGGGATGTGCCCTTGAACATGATGCTTTGACTCTAGCCCCTTGCTGTCTCTACTCTGCTTCCTGGCCTCTATCAGGTGAGCAACTTTGCTCCACCAGGCCCTCTGCCATGATGATCTGACTCACCACAGGGCCAAAAGCCATGGAGCCAACTAGCCATAGACTGAAATTTCTGCAACTACAAGCCAAAAGAAACCTTTCCATATTACAAGTTGATTGTCTAAGTAACTTGTCACACTGACAAAATCTAACACAAACTAAGTATATAATCTATTAACAAAAATTCAAATGCATTCACACAAAGCTCTGTCTGCCCTGCTTCAGGACCCAGATGATCAGTCTGTCTTGTTTTTGAGGAGTTTACGACCGAGAACCAATTGTCATTCCCTTTTCACAGGACTTGGCATGGACTTGGAGAAGATAGTCATAGCAGTACCATTTAAAATTTTATGCGGGTCCCTATGAAAGTAATTCATGTTTAAAAAAATTAGCAATTGAATTGTAGAGTTACACGATGAAACACTTTCAGATGAAGTGATAAGTCCAGACTGAGATGGGAAGAGGATAAGAAAATAAATGAAAGAAGACTGGATGTAAGAGGATAATCATTGCAACTGAGCAATGGTAACTGGAGGTTCACTGAACTATTCTTTCCTGTTTGCCTATTGTCTTAGCCTATTTTCTGCTGTTATAACAGAATACCACAAACTGGGTACTTTCTAAATAAAGGAAATTTATGTTCCCCATTCTGGAGGCTGGGATCCAACTTAAAGCTGCCAGCATCTGGTAAGAGCATTTGTGTCACAAAGGCAGAAGGTCAAAGGGCAAGGCAGTGCATGAGGCAGAAAGAAGATTGGCTCCAAATTTGCCCTTCGATCAGGAGCCAAACCCTGTGATAATTAACTGATTTCTGTGATGGGGCATTAATCCAACCGTGAGGGCAGAATTCTCATAACATTGTCACCTTTTAAGTCATACCTTTTGTTACTGTCATGATACCAATTAAACTCCAACGTGAATCTTAGAAGAAGCAGTCAAAACATAGTGCATATACTTGACAACTGGTAGTATTAAAAGCTGAAAGGGGGGATGAGACAAGAAAAACAATGTGGCTTTCCCTCTGCAAGTTCATCCAGAAGAACAGTTTGTGCTCTCATGGTTTGATCATTTTTTTTCATGCCTAAATCTTGTAACCTGAACAACTACTTCTAAGATAACAATATGCAGTATATTAACTAGTATTAATCTCCTACTGAGCACAACGCTACGTTGCACAGACTAGGTAAAGCAGGCTGGTGTTTGGTCAAGGTCCCAGTGGTCCTGTGGCAGAGGTGGGCACCAAGAAATGGTAATTCTGTATCATTGCTGTCTCTTGTTTTGTTTTGTTTTTAAAATTAAAAAAACCAAACAAACAATGTGACTTTTCTCCAGTAACAGTGATCATCTGGTCAAGGTCACATGGTCCTGCTGCCTGTCTCTGTGCTGGACCCCAGGTGATGAACATTTCCTTGTACTTAACCAGAAAGCAGGATTGGTGAGGACATGGTGCATGGTGGGAGCCCCTGTGGGCCGAGCTACTTGCTCTGGTGGAGATAAGCATGGGCTCTGGACCAGGAGGACAGTTTGGTGCCCCCCTCTGCCATAGCACTAGCACCTTGACCAAACACCAGCGTCTTTTCCTAGTCTGTGCAACGTAGCATTGTGCTCACGTAATGGGGTTCTCTGCGGCTCCTACATCTAATAGCAGGAAAATGAAGAGCAAAGCACTCTCTCCTCACTGGCACCCCGTTCCTCCAAACTTTTCTGGAAGTGCAGCTTATAGACCCTGGAATTTTCCAGTGCAGGGCTGAACCTAGTACATGATTGCAGAATGTCCTGTCCCATGCACTGGTCGCCCACTCCTCTAAGGATAGGTCAGGAGCACGAGAAAGCATCAACGTCAGCTTCAGATCCTCTGCTTGAGGAGAGAACACATTTTTCCTTAATTGGTTCAAACAAAAGAAGTCTTGATGCCCAGAATGAAAGGTCTGCCATCTGAAAACCGCCCAAATCTATAACCTCTCATTGTCTAATGATGTGGAATAAAGGTGACTCTTCTTTTAGGCGAAGGTAGGGCCTTCTCATATAACTTCTGCTTATTTCATTTTGGTATCTTCAATGCCAGTGACACTTTTATGCCTTTGTAAAATATAAAAAGAGGGGAAGCTTTGCATCTGAATATGAACCTAAAGCAAACAGACCCAGAACAGGGCCCTCTGTATTCAAAAAATAATACCATGCTAATGAACAACGCCACAGAGAATGCAGCAATTTTGATTTCTAATGGAATCTGGAAGAGGGGCTCATTAGAGATTCTGGGCTTGTGACTCACTTTAATTAAAATTTGAGCTGGGAGAGCTTGGAGAAGCCAGCCCAACGAATAAGATTTCAAAAAGAAGGAGGGGAGAAAGGGGCAGGATATTGGCATGAATAAAGGAGACCTTAATTAAAGGATTAATGATGACAATAACAATAAAAATTGCTTCATCCTCACTTCGTGTCTGCAGTTGAACAAAGTGTTTTTCAAGGCAGCGCCAGGCTGGCCTCTGTGACTTAAAGGAGGGGGCATGCTGGGCTGTGTAGGAATTACCTGTGCATCTTTCACCTGGGGATTGTGCACAATTGAATGTTTAGGGCCTGATTGGACTAAGCCATCCCCTCCAGTCGCCCGCTTCTCTTGATAGGTGTGGTTTACCTGCCTCATTTACCAGGAAAGCCCTCTGAAAGCCTTAATGAGGACAACGATGTCCCCATCCCATCCCCAAGCCGAAAAGAACTGCATGGAGATTCAGTAAGACACCCCTTTCCTTTGATGGCTACTTGAATGACTTGGGGAGAAAGAGTAAGAAGCCAAGAGCTCTCAAAGTAATGTTTTGATCTGTTTTGCTTTTGTCCAAGTCTGTGCTTCTTCTGCCAAGCAGGCCAGCTAGCTCTGCCCAAGGGCAGCTAACCGAGGAACACAGTCACGGCAATGTTCTGAATTCCCTCCTTTCACCACCCCTGTCCTTTCTCTCAGGTCTTGAAATCTCAGGGACTCTAGGAGTTTGCTAGGGCTGCTACAGCATAGCATCATGACTGAGTGGTTCAACAACTGAAATGCATTCTGGGGGCTGGAAATCTGAGACCATGGTGCAGGTGTGGTTGGTTTCTCCTTGTGCCTCTCTTCTTGGCTTGTAGATGGCCATCTTCCCCCTACATTTTCACATGTTTGTGTATCCTCTGATCTTCTTTTCTTAGAAAGAGACCAGTCAGATAGGACTAAGGTACGTTCTATTAACCTAGTTTCTCTTCAGTTACCTCTCTAAATACCCTGTTTCCAACTACAGCCATGTTCTAAGATCCCAGGGGTTAGAATTTCAACCAGAATTTCAAGAGACACAAGTTGACCCCATTACAAAGATTAAAAACCAAATGCTAGTAGCACATTCATTGTTCACCTGGAGAAAATAACAGTCATCTTGTTCATCTTTGCCTGGTTCTTTCCCTGCACCCACCTTTATTTCTTCTATAGGCAGAGATCCTAAGAGTCCAGGTAAGGACCTTTGAGTTAAATTATTTCAGGTTAGAAAGCAGAATATTTAAATAGAATGGCTATGATGTATATTTTGCTGAGTTTCCCAAATTAGGATTCCGTTTAAGGTGAACTGAATGCAAAGACTACAGATAAGATTAAAAATAAACTTCCACAAGCATTTAAACCTACACAATTAATTATGAATATCTTATACAGCTATATCTGTAAGTAAACTCCACAGTGCTGGGTTTCATTAGACCACCAATCCTTCTGCACACAGCAAATTGGCAACACTCTCAGCCAGGAGTGGCTTGAACTGGCTCACTTTGTTCCCTGTGTCTGCTGTAGCTCTGGCCCCCAGAGGCAGCTTCCAGAGCAGGGTGAGGCCTCACAAACAGGAACACGTTGTGGACAGTACCATGCCTCTACTTGCCCACCACAGAAGTCTGCAAGCCAGTGCAGGGAAGGTTAGCTAAAACCTTCTCCCCATCTTTCTTTCTTCCTTTTTCTCTTTCTCCTTTTCATTCTCTTCTTCCTTCCCTTTATCTTCTCCCTCCCTCTCACTTACAGTGAAAATTAGTATGTTGTGCCCAAAGGACATCTAT
>RJWM01045159.1:0-12930 GCA_004363535.1 Dasyprocta punctata | reverse complement strand
TAACTACCTTGGGTATTTCATTATAATGAAGGAAAGCTGGCTGACCTGCAGGGTGAAGTCAGACTGCAGTGACTACAGCCCAGGGTTCTGAAGAGCAGACGCACAGAGTCCAGCTATTTTCACAATGCGGAGGATGGGTGTGTGCGGAATGGTGCAAGGTTCTGTGTGCATGTGGAGATTTAAGAAGTGGTGCACCCTTGCTAGATGGCAGTAACTGACTTATTCTGGAGGGCAGGACACAACAGTGCTCCTCTCTACAGGGGGTTACTGCAGGAGTGGATGCTCATCACCCTGTGGTTAAATTTGCTGAGGTCTTAGGCAGAACAAGCAGCTGGAAGCCACAAGGTCACCACCATGTGTGAGTGACAATCACAGTCCTGACTGTTCCTTTTCCCTGGATTTTTCTGGACATCTCAGGTGGATCTGTTTCCATCTGTTTATTCACCATTTTCTACTGCCTTGCATTGCTGCAGGTTCTTAAGCTGCTCAGTCCACCAAAGACTATTTCTAAGCATAGTTACAGTCCACTTGACATTTTATAGAAGGAGAAGAAATAGAAGTTGTTACTGTCCTGTATCGCTGATATCACTTCTATACCAATTGTATTAAAACATCCTATTATGATATTGTTTAGGTTATTATGCTATGATATGATTATCTTTTAAAATGTTAAAACAATACTCTCTCTCTTTACTAGGAATCATTTTCCAACCCATGAACAGAATACTCACAGAAAATGAAGGTCCAAATACACACACTTATTCTTCACTTTAATAATGATAATTTATGGGCAAATAGCTATAACATTTCAGTATTTAGAGATATTTATGAGAATTATTTTTACCAAGCATCTCTGTGTTGTTTGTGGGATAAAAGCTCACATCTCTAAGATGGTATTTCAAAAACACATGATCTGATTTATATAATGAAATGCAGTGCAGAAATTCATGTGGATTCACAAATGTACTGCCTTACTCTAGACCCACCACATTGAAATCCATTGTGAAAAATTTCAAGTTCACAATACTATACATGACACATCATATGTTTAAATACTAAACTCTGTGAAATAGTATTAAGAAATTTTTAGGGATATATGCATCTTTGATAAACTATAGACCCTACACATTCAATACAATTAATGATACAGACACAGTATATTGGAGAAAAAATTTATTTTCATTTAAACTACAGAATTATTTTAATTTCTTTTGTATCTGTGAATCTAAATTACCCTTTTTGGCATCAAGTGCTTATACTAGGGCAGGAGGAGGGCACACTTTAATGTCAGAAGCTTCCTGTGGAACCCATGGTGACTGAGCACCAAGCAGAAGTTGGAAGCATTTAATTAGTTTGGCAGATTTCAGAGAAAAGTAACATCACTGCTGTGAGACTCGTTCTCCACCAACTCTCACCATAGAAACCACACATTCCTGTTTCCCTTTGAGTTTGTGAATAAAAGTTTCTTATTGATGACAATTTCCCTTAATTCTTCTATATTAAGGCTTCAATTAACCATTAGTTCCAAGAGGAAAAAGTACACTGCTAACTCTTGCTAATTAACAAGGGAAGCTCTTTAACCAGGCTCTACAGACACTCAGTTTTAACAAACTCATTAAAAGTTTGTAGCCACATTCCCAGAGGTCTAACTAAATGGGCCTCTGAATAATACTCTTCCAATTAAGTCCTTTCCCTCCCATGCTTAGTACAGGAACGCGTTTGGCATGGGTTCGTGACACTGTCCTTATTAGTCAACACCTCCATTCCCACTGCACTGAAAGAAAAAATAACCAGTCTCTGCATATCTAGGCTTCCAGGCAGTCGGGGGTGTCCTTCAGCTAATGTTACCCACCTTACTGATGGCCTCTTGTGCAGTAGGGCTCACACTTTCCTCAGAAGTTTAGAGTGCATATAAATATACATACGTGCAGGGCAACACGGTAACAGAAAAAAACCCTGTGGTGGTTTACAGGGGCTGCAGTGCCAACCTAGCTCTCAAGCCTAGAGAGTTGGTGAGCTGTTGCTGTTTCTAGCATTTCTTTATGTCCTAATATTTAATGTGCAAGAATTTAATGACACTAAATAGTAATCTACTAGAAAGTCTTTTAACCAATAATTTTCAGTTGCATCAATCAATACAAAAAAGCCATGAGAGTTGGAAGCATTTTATTTTGAGATGATTTTCACCTCTGATAGCTGTAACATTGCTGATTCTTTGCTTTCTGTGTAAGACAGACATCAGAGTGCTAAGACATGGCAGGGGAGTTTAAGTCATTATGTGCATCCATGCTGCTCGTTCATCCCCTCCTTCAAATTCCTCTTTGCTTCTCCCTAGCCCCTCTTTCAGATGGGATCCCTGAAAAACAAATACACTTAGTGCTCCCTGCCCGGCCCAAGGTTCCTGTGCAAACACCGTGTTTCCATCCAGCCCTCAGTTGGGAAGGAGCTTCCAGCAGAGGAGCAGCCCCTCCCCAAGGCTTTCCTCCTGAGCCTCAGCCGAGGGGAGGGGGCTCTACAGGAGCTGCGCTGAGCGGGGCTGGGAGGGCGCCAGGGCCTCAGGGCGGGGCGCACAGCATGGACATTTCTTCATGAAAACTGAAACTTAAAATCTTGTTTATGTTGAAACAAACATTGGCTTTGAAACATTGGTTGAATCATTCAGCATATGGTTTCACAACTCTGCAGTCTTCTCACAGTGGAGCACAATGGGGGAACCTCCTAACTGTGCAACCCTATTTTATGAGCCTTTCCCAGGTGTCTGGGGGGAGAGGGGTACCTGTGCAATGGGAGGGGTTCAGTCCCCTGCACTTCCCTCTGTGCATCTTGCTCTCAAATCGCTGCTGCCTCCTGTACGCTCAGGAAGGACATCTGCTGACGGAAGATGCCCTCGACACCCTGCTTATCACTGGGAGCCAGAATCCACAGAAGTACAACTGGAAACACAAGGATTTAACACTTCTGCTACCCACACTTAACGATCTGCTTCCCATATATATTTTTCCCCTGATTTCTTAACCTGAGTTAATCTACCAATTTTCCTTTTTGTTAAAACGACTAGAGGAGAACCTACCCTGAAGACCAATATCTTCCTTGGTGTGGTCACATTTCACGGAAACCGCTGAGCGCTGGCTTCCAGGGCTGTGTGCAGCTACGGCAGAGCTTTGAACGGATCCCAGAGGCGGCAACGCTGTGTCTGCTTATCGTGCGTTTATGAGGACTTCTGTCCCCGCAGCAGCCCTGACCCCACACTACCGTGCAGGCTTGGCTTCTCCTTATTAGAATTGCTGTCAGTAATGATCTCATGAAAATCCTATACATGTTTCCCAAAGATACATGAGATTTATGAATGTGTAACTAAAAGTTCAATGTTTAAGTCAATTAAAGCACTCATTTTTACATGATGTCTGTTGTTTTCCAAAATAGTTTGCATACATCAATTATGAGATGTTTTTGATTCTTAGAGAATTCATGACATTACACAGTGTCAATTTTGTTTTTAAGTTTGATTACATTAGTATGTATTTTAACTTTTAATTCCCTGATTACTGCTGCTAACTTTTCATCTGCGTAGATGATATTTTTATTTCCTTTTCAGGAATGTCTATACAGGAATTTAATCTTTTACCCTGTCGATAACTTTCTTCTTTTAACCACTGATTAGTCTTAGTTGTCTTTATTTCAGGAGACCGGACCTTCTGCCTCTCAGCCAAATAGCGCCTCGTCTCACACACACAGCACCGTTCTTTCCTTGTCTGTGTTTCCTTCCTGTTCTGAGACTGTGTTTCCTTCCTGTTCTGAGACAGTGAACTCCAGGCAAGCTAGGGAGCCAGGCACCTGCAAACCAGAGCAGTGCGACCAGGAGAGGAGACTTCCTTCTCCCCAGGAGCCTCCTAGTGAAATGGTCCTATGCAGTCTACTCACTAGTGCCACCCAGTGGAGACTGTCTATAAATGCCCATGTGTCCATGCCTCGCACGTTGCCTTCTGCATACAGCACCCTAAGGTGGTGCTCTAAAGAAATAGCAGCACCTAAGCTTTTGTGGGAGGCTTCGCCTCCTGGGGATGCTAGGCTGAGAAGTTTTTAGGAGAAATGACCATGAAGGATGGCACTCAGGAGGGGATACAGATGATAATGCTGATGTCTAAGGCATGTGGGGAATCTAGCCTGTGACTGAACTAGAGAATCAGTGGAAATAGGAGAACTTGAACACCAGCCTTGGCAAGTACGAGTGCGTGCTGCGGTGTCCACTCATCGCCCGCGTCTTTTCCCAAGGCCACTTTATTTCTATGCTCATCGTGTTGTTGCAGCCAAGGCTAATGACAGAGAATACTGGAAACCGACAGGCAATGTCGTTTTGTCTGGGACACTCAGTACCTCTTCCATGGGAGTGTGTTAGTGAGATGTAAAATACTTTCACACTTCCTCTCCCCTGGACTAGATACTTCAACTTATGTCCACTCCAAGCCTCCCTGATTCCAGTCTTATTAATTTTTCACCCTTCCAGCTATCCAAGTACTTTTGCACCTGACTAGAGGTCCTGATGTCTAACCTGGAGGCATCGTCTTTCCACACAGTGAAGGACCACATGCATGTTTTGAAAGTGCTATGCTTTGGGAGAGTTTTCCTCTCGCCTTACATTGGAGTCAGCCCTGTGGGAATTACACTCCCGCTGCCATCACAAGTGCCTTGCTTTCCTGTACCGAGCTCTCCCATCAGTGGACCACACTCAGGGATGTCCCCCACTGCCCACTGTAAGGACTGTCCTTGTGAAGGAAGACGAGGCATTCCCCGGAGAAATTAGTGGATGTACAGAAGTGTGAGTTGTCTGCATGAACCTTCTGCACTTGCTCCTGATCCATTTCATGCATTCCTTTTAACTTACTAGGCATTGCTGCTGAGTCTAACCTTAGGCCTTGGTGGGTACAAAAAAAAAAAAAAACTCTCCCTCATAATACATAGCTGTGGCTGTGTATTCACTGACTCTCATGTTCACGGTTCCTGGGTCTACCATGACCCATATTATGGAAAGATTTGTTTTATGAAACCCAGAACAGTTTCATTGTGATGACATGTTTTTACTCTGAAATTTTAATCACTTGATTGTATGCATGCAATAAATGTCACATGATGCCAATCTCAATGAAAATAGTGTCTTGTAGTATCCAAGATTCTAACAAAACTTTGGTCCAAAGTGCAGTGTTTTCTTGTTTTTCTTCTTCTTTCTAGTGGTTAAGATGCAATAATCTGTCCATTGTTTTGGAAATATGAAATGAACTCTACTTGAATAGCATAACCTGTAACTTTAAATTTTTATTTTTGTGATAAAGCTCTGAATTGGATAAGGCTCATCTTCTTTCAGGTGAAGGAACACTTCTTCACAAGGCGTCCAATACACTGACCAATTTTTATTTACCAAAGGCACACAGTGTATTTTCAATAATTTCATAATTGATTTGTATTTTCTGTGGTGTAACAGGGTAGTTTAGATTTCTCTAACCTATATAATGATAGATATGATGCAAAAATTAGGTAATTTTAAAACATTCCAAGGGGCCAAACATGTACATTGGAAGAAAGATAGCCTTTTTAATAAATGGTGCTGGAAAAATTGGCTTTCTACATGGCATGAACTAAAACTAGACCCATGTCTATCACCATGCACTAAAATAAAGTCAAAATGGATCAAAGATCTGAATATTAAAACAGAGACACTAAACTTACTAGAAGACAAAGTAGGTAAAAATCTTGATGACACAGGAGTAGGCGGAGAGTTCATGAACAAAAATCAAATTGCACGGGAAACACTTCCCAGAATTAACAACTGGGATCTCATCTTACTGAAAAGTTTTTGCATGTCAAAGGAAATCTCCAACAGAGTGAAAAGAAAACCCATGAACTGGGAAAATATCTTAGCCAATTGTCCATCAGACAAAGGACTTCTATCGAAAACATATAAAGAATTAAAATCAATCAGGCTCCTAAAATTCAAGGACCCAATCCAAAAATGGGCATCTGAGGTGAATACACACTTCTCAGAGAAAGAAATACAAATGGCAAATAAATATATGAAAAAATGTTCAACATCAATGGTCATTCGGGAAAGGCAAACTAAAACAACGCTGAGATTCCATCTCACTCCAGAAAGAATGGTCAAGATTCGAAAATCAGCCAACAACAAATGCTGGAGGGGCTGTGGGGAAAAAGGAACTCTTCTCCACTGTTGGTGGGAGTGTAGACTGGTGCAACCACTGTGGAAATCAGTGTGGAGATTCCTCAAGAAACTAGGATTAGAGATCCCATTTGAACCAGCTATCCCACTTCTGGGCATTTTCCCAGAAGAATTGAACATCATATTACAGTGATATTTGTGCACCCATGTTTATAGCAACCCAATTTGTAATAGTCAGATCTTGGAAACAACCCAAGTGCCCATCAATCAAAGAATGGATAAAAAAGATGTGGTATTTTTATACAATGGAGTACTACTCAGCTATCAAGCAAGATTGCATTGAGACTTTTATAAGTAAATGGACACGACTTGAGACCATACTCATAAGTGAGATAAATCAAACCCACATGTGTAAATACTGTATTGTCTCCCTAGTGTAAGAAACTGAAAAAGTATATATGATCCAAAATCTACAATAAATACTATGTAAGGGTAAAAAACTGCTCAAAGAGCAAAAGTAATTGGGAAGGTAAAAGGGGGAAACAGGGAAAGGAAAAGGAAAAAGATATAAATCTGTATATATGTATATGTAAGATAACTAAAACGAACATACTGCTGAATGTATTAGTTATTGAGAAAGAATGATTAATACTCATATGATTAGATCAATCTTACATGTCTGTATCTGTTAATGTAAACAATCATTTTGAAGGTAACGATACGCAGTATTGCAAACATTGTCAAGTTCCCATCATCCTGCTTTGTAAACCCATAACGTTACTGTCGTGCATTTGCTCTGGTCGTTTGTTGTCTCCTTATCTCCTTGTCTTTCTTATATGTGTCTTTTTTTCTCTTAAATAAAAAAAATTCCAGTGATTGCCATTTAAAAATTAGTTGAAATATAAAATTATTTATTTATGGTATAATATTATACTAATTGTATATACTATATATAATATAAATTATATATACTATGCCATGTATATTAATTAGTCAATAATACATTGATTAAATCTAGTATATCCAAATCATTATTGTTTCAATGGATAAAAAATATCAAAATTAGTGAAGGACTACATTACATTATGAAGTCTTTACAAGCAAGTCATGTATTTGCATTTCTAGTTTATATCAATTCTCAGTAAATTTTTATGGTAAATACATAATCTTCATTTAAATTTACTAAAATCTGCTGTTGAAAAATATTATGCATGTGTCCACAATATTTAAAATATTTGCTGTTGAAAAATATTTATAATATTTGTTGTTGAAAAATGCTATACACGTGTCCACAAAATTTAAAAGCATTCTTTGATTCAATTGAGTAACCAAAAGTCACTTGCAATATTGACATTACACATTTAAAAAACTGATTCTTCTTTTGTAAATATTATTTGACCTTAATTTGAAGAAAATGCATATCCATTTAAAACTCATTAATGTTATTTAAAAACATTAAAGTCATTGATGTTAAAATTAAAAACATTAATAGATACATTAAAAAGTAACTCAGTTTGTTAGTATCAATTGTGTTTTTCAAATGTCTTATAGATTTTAGAGTATTATATTAAAATTAATCTCTTTCTATCATGTGTAACATTATTAAAGGTATAAAACTACTATTAGATATAAGACGTTTATTCTTAACATTTTGCAGCTTCAACACTGTATCACAGATTAAGAATCTTTCAGAACCAGCATTAAGTCTATCGACATTATATTATATTAGAAAAAGAGCATTTTGTCCTTGGCCCCCCAAGACTCTTGTGCATCCCTTTATGCAAAAGGCATTTAGTGTATCTGCAGGAGTTGTTAGAGTCCTAACAGTTTCAGCATTGCTGAAGAGTTTGTCTCAAGTCTCCACTGAGATGTAAAGCTAACCTTAGCTGCAAGTCCCTGTATAAATGAAAACAAATTTAAACACTTTAAACATGCAATGGCACAAGATAAACATTCCCAGTCCAAAAGGTACAAATGGGAATACAAAGGACTGGGACCAAAACAAGTCTAAAATTCAGCAGGGCAAACGTTAAGGTCTACAGTTGCAAGTCCAGCATCTGAAGCAATCTGTGGCAAATTGTGAGCTCTACAGGGTTTGTGTGGTTTTACTCCTTTGGCACTTTTGGTGGATATATATCTCATGGCCTTTTTTTTTGTTTTTTTTTTTTTTTTTGGCTGGCTTTGCTCCCTCCTTGCAACTTTTCTTTTAAAAAAGTGATCCATGTTTTGGGCTTTTTTAACCTGTCTGGTTTTACACTCACAAGTTTATACACTGCCCTCTCAGGGGCACACTGCCTGGCCTCTCAGGCCTTCTGAAATTGGGGTAGAAGCCTTTCTAACTTCAGATCTCATGCATTCTGTATGCACCTAAAACCAGCACCATGTGGATGATGTTGAGTTGGAGCAGTAGCCACGCTTTCCTCTCTCTTGGCTGCAGGGGTCGAGTGCCAGGATCACTGAGCACTCTGAACCTGATTTTAAGGAACAGAATTTTTCTTTTGCATTCCAAGAATTTGGAGTGTGGTCAGTGGTGGTCACTTAGCGGGCTTCTTCGCAGTGCAGTGTGAGTGACTACCCTTGTTCTGCCCATTAAGATTTGAGCTTAAATGTTCTGCAATTAACCATCATGGTGAACAAGGTCCATGGAAGGTGGGCAAAGCCATGCAAATCCATGTAACGGAGGCTTCACTGGGAACGGGATCACCATATTTTTTTTTTTTTTTGTACCAGGGATCGCACTCACGACCTTGTGCATACCAGGTAAGCGTTTGAGCCACTGAGCTAAATCCCCAGCCCAAGGATCAACAGAATTTAACTCGGGGTTTTGTCTCAAAGTGGGACTGTGTGGATCGAAAGTTGCAAGACTAGGTAAAAAGGGAGTTTGCAAGGAGTTTGGATGTGTCCTTCTCAGAAAGACAAGGAGTTTCCACCCAGGGTCCTGATGTTGGTTTCCCAGATTCAGTTCATTTCTGGTTATGTACTCTTTCAGATTCACATCCTTGCAGGAAAATTCATGGGAACCGGAGCCCATCATGCTAAGTGACATCTATTCTTATATGCGTAAACTGATGCAGAGACAGAGAGAGACAGAGAGAGAGAGAGAGACAGAGACAGAGAGAGAGGGAGAGACAGAGAGAGACAGAGAGAGAGAGAGAGAACAACAGAAGAAGTAGCCTATTAGCTATGCAAAAGGAGATCAGAGAAAGGCAAAGAAAAAGAGAGGAGTATTGGGGATAAAGTAATAGAAATATACTGTGTGCATGTACCAATGTTCCAGAAAGAATCTCATTATTCTATACAGTTAATATGACATAAGAACATACACTTGGAAACTGGGAAAAATATAGTAATTGCCAAGAACAAGGGCAGGAGGCAATGTGTAATAAGTGCTAATAACTATGAGTTTTCTTCTCAGAATAATAAAACTGTTTGCAAATAGATTTATGTTAATGTACACACAAGTATATGAATATATTCAAAACTACAGATTATAAACATAAAATATTGCATTATTGATCCATGAATTTTACTAAAAATAAAAATATGGTAACTATTCTACTAAGCAAAAAATATTTTGTAGTTTCCTAAGGAATGTAATCCACTGTGACCCATGGTCATGTCATTTAATCATAAAATGTAGATTTAGTAAGAAGATGAATTTAAAAAATAAAATATTATCAAATTAAAGGTTGGATTACAAGATAGAAAAATCAAGGCAATTGCTGTGAAATGGGTAAAATGACTTAAATTCTCAAGAAGAAGGGGCTTTCTATATGCAGATTATAATCACATGATAACATAGAAAAATAAATGTTTTATCGAAGTGTAGCTACCTTGTGGAAAATTAAGACAGTAGACTTGGGCAGATTTACAAACCAGAGACCCAGCTATTCCCCTTCTGGGTATCTTCCCAAAAGAACTAAAAATGTCTCACCACAGTGATATATGTTCTTCTATGTTCATATATGCCCAGATCACAATAGCTAGATCTTGGAAACATCCTAAATGCCCCTTGACTGAGGAATGGATAAAAAAGATGTGTTATTTCTACATAATTGTTGTACTCAGGGGTTACAGGGAGAACAACTGCATAAAGGACACAAGATTTGTAGTACTGTTTATAATAGTCACCCAGAGTTAAACACAAGAAAGTGTTGGAAAATCTGTCCACAACACTAAGACCCAGGATATTTAGTCGAGGGCCTGGATCCCACAGTAATGTCCTGCAAGAGTCCAGTTAGAGACCCAAATGCATGAAAATGCCTCCCACAAATCCAACTGGAAATCTAAGAGCCCACAATAAGGACTCATTCCAGTCTATTTATGGTTCTGTGCCAGGAAGGCCAAAGGTCAGCAGTGGCACAAGAAAGTCTATGCCAGCGGGGTGAAGGAGCTGTGCAGTGGGTTGAGGGTTCTACATGGGAGCCGAGAAGTCACGCTCAAAAGAAGAAGCGGGGCTGTCCTGAAGAGTATTACAACCATCCCCAGCGGCAACAAGGTCCTGCACTCCTCTGACGATGAGAACAGTCCAGTACAGGTCAGGAAGCCCAGTGTGACAAGCTTCTTCAGCACACAGCTTCCCCTCTGGAGCCAGGAAGTGACGCACAATGTGAGGAGCAGGGCTCCCGCAACGTGAACCACAGCCACTCTCATTGATGAGGTCCCGAGCTCCTCCAATGATAATAGCCGAATCCATACTGGGGAAGCCAGCATGACAAGCACCTCCAGGAGAACCAGCGGCTCGAAAGAGCAACTCTTGAAGGAACCCACAACGCCTCTCTCTTCTTCTCCATGTCTCTCTTTATGCTGGCAACTTTCTGCAGGTGGAGCATCTTTACTTGACACCAGCTGAATTAATTCAGCTGGTGCTAAGTTGACCACCAGTTTTTAATCCATAACAATAATGGATTACTACTCAGTTATAAAGAACAATAAACTAGACATTTTCACCCATAAGTGGATGAGTACTGAAAATATACTTCTCAGCAAACTAAATAAATCACATATATGTGACTATCACATTATTGCATTGGTATGATGAACTGAAACAAAATCTATGTATATAAAAAAATTAGTTGTGACAGTCAGAGAAAAAGAATTTTGAGTGAAATGTAATTTTCTCAGGGTCACCTTCAGATTTTATTTTTAATGTGAAATGTTTATGTGAAAACAATAGAGTAATCATAACAAAAAAGATAGTCATATAGCATGTCTCTCGATACACTGAGGTAAAAGTTTAGTGTTAATAATTTGTTAGATAATGTTTCATGTCTATATTTTTATCTTAAATAATTTTCAGGAATATCAAATGTGCTGATGATTGTTGCTGTCTTGTTGATTGGTGTGAAATTGTTATGTTTTGATTTCTTATTTTTCTTTTGTTTTAAAAAAAAAAGAAACCAGAAATACTGAAGAAACATTTTTAACCAGGTGGGGTGGCACATTCCTGTAATATCAGAAGGCTGAAGCAAGAAGAATTCAAGTTCAAGGACGGCTGGATCCCATCTCAAAATAAAAATGGAAGGACTGAGAGTGTAGCTCCCATGGTGCAGCCACACGTGAGACCCTGGATTCCATCTCTAGCAGCTAAAAGAGGGGAAGAGGCAGAGGGGAGGGGGAGGAAGAGGGAAAGGGAGAGGGAGCATTTTTAAAAAGTTAATTTATTACAAATGCTTTTATTTAAATTTTATTTTTAAAAAATCAGGTTATCAATTCCAGACACTGATAGTTCTCTCATTTCTCAGGCAGATTCTATATTGTAAGAATGAAAGATAAATAAAAATAAACATGATAACAAGAGTGACTGTACAACCAAATGGAAGAGATGTTTTATCCAAACTCTATAAAAATCTACACTTTCCATAAAGGTTAAAAAGAGTAATCTATAGGAGCTATTTTATATGGAACCTTAATTGAAAGAAGTGCCCACACTAACTCCCCACTCCTAAACGTTTGGGAATTAAGTATAGGATACTCAAGGTAAAAATATCCCATACAAGTTTTAAACATCAGGAAAACTGAAGACACACACTGCCAGGTGCTTGATCCATGAACAGAGATGCGTGTGTTCAAAGACTGGATCAACTGTGACTCTTATTCTTATACAAGACAAAGAACCTTCAGATGTGTTCCCAGCTCGAAATGCAAGCATCCTGGAATCAACCACCACTCATGGCTAAGGACCAAGGATACAACTGACATTTGCAGAGGTGAACAAAGCCTGCTGACTGCCTCAGCTCAACCCAGCTAAAGGGCAATGTGTATAATATACATAGTGTTAAAGAACCCTTATGTCTGAAAAAACCAGAGCAGGAGTAAGGAAAGCAAGCTTGAATAGGATAATGCTAGTGACTCCAGTCTCCTTGTTGCCCAGAATGGACTTCCACAGGATTTCTACAAAGTCACGGGAGCTTTCCTCCCCACAGCAGCTTCCTAAGCCCCCTGGAGATGTCCCTGTTCCTCAGGCTGTAGATGAGCGGGTTCAGCATGGGCGTGAGGATGGTGTAGAAGGCCGACATCATCTTGTCCTGCTCCGGGGTGTGCGCGGAGGCTGGTCTCATGTACATGAACATGGCAGCCCCGTAGTAGAGCCCAACCACTAACAGGTGTGAAGAGCAGGTGGCAAAGGCTTTGCGGCGACTCTGCCCAGAGCCCATGTGGATGACGGCTCCAAGGACACAGGAGTAGGAAGTGATGATGACCGCGACAGGGAAGATGAGCATCACCACGCAGCAGATGAACAACAGCTTTTCAAATGTAGA
>RJWM01045158.1:0-13060 GCA_004363535.1 Dasyprocta punctata | reverse complement strand
CCCCCCCAGCAAGACAACCGTGGCTTCGGGAAGTGGGGATGGTGACCTGTGCCACTCGCCAGAATCCACCCCCGGGCGCTTCTGGACTGGGTAAGTTGAGGCTCCAAGAGGGGGTGAGGCGGTGAGCTGGGAAGGAGGCCTGGGAGAGACCCACAGCTGCAGGCCCCGCTCTTCTCCCTTAGGGAGACAGCTTCACTTATTTAGATAAGGTGGCCTTTACCGTGACAGAGAAGCAGAGGTAAGAAAACAGGGTGTGGCTCGGGGCAGGGCCTTGATCAGCACGTGGGAAGCCTTGGGTTCCATTCCCAGGGCCACAGACAAGCGAGAGAGAGACAGAGACAGACAGACAGACAGACAGAGGGGCTCCACGCACGCCCTTCGTGTGGACCTGAATATTCCGACCTGAAGGAGGCGGCCCTCTGCCCAGGTGAGGTCCCCGCCTCCCCACAAGCCCCCATCTCACCTCCCGCCTGCCCTATTTAAGAGTCCTCGCCTTCCCTTGGTGTCCCAGCTGGGGCCCACCTGAGCGCACTGGCACCTGGCTCGCCCGTCCCCCACGTCTGTACCTCGGAGAGTATGGGACCCCCGCCTGCAGCCCTGCAGTGTCCCCCCCGGCCGGGGCCTGGGCAACTGCACAACAGCACCGCGTCCCCGCCCGCCTGGCAGCAGAGGCTGGGGGCGCTCTGGGCCGGGCCGGGGCCCCTTCGTGTCCTCTGCTTGGCCCCTCTATACACAGGTGACACGGCTCTGTGCCCTGCCGGAGCGGCCTTGCTAGTGGGCTGGGCCGGGTCGGAAGCTCAGGTGGCAGGCTGCGCCCTGGGGACCCAGCCCTGGGGCCCAGCCACGGCGAGCGGAGAAGCTGCCTGGACCCCAGCCCAGGGGCCATCCTGGCCTTGCAGCCTCGGAAGCCCAGTCCTGCGAGCGCGCAGCTGTTTCCGGAGGAAAGTCTTCAGCCCTGCCTTCTGCTGTCTGCAGCTGAGAGCAGCTGGGTCTTCCCACTGCGGCTCCGCGGCTCCGGCACTTTTCCGTCCGGTTCTGTGCCACCGGGGGGGACGAGAACTTAGCAAAGCCGTAGAAGAGGTGGCAGGGCTGGCTGCGAAATTTAACAGGATGCCAAGAATTCAGTCATCAATATCAATAATATTAGTCAAGTATCAAACATCAATTATCAATAAATATTTAGCATCAATAATATTCAGAGGCAGCATTTCAACAATCAAAATAAATGTATGAATTCATGAAGAATAAATAAAATACCACAATGTTCTATGAAGCCGGACTTGACCCTGCCTCACTAAGCTCACCTTAGCCTCAGTGCTGAAATAAAATACAACTAACGAAACAAACAGGCAGCCGACCCGGGAGCTGCGGCTTTTGCGTGCGGTTGTGTGAACGTTTCCTTAAAACATTATCTATCCTGATCGCAGAGGTGTTCGCTGCCCCTCACGTCTGGTGCCAGCAGAGCACCTCACTCCATCCTGGGTCTGGATTTGAACCCTGAGAGCCCGGCCCATTGGTCACATGGGTCCCCCACCCAGCCGCCAGGTGGCCCCTATCCTCCTGGTCGGGCTGGAGGGAAGGTGAGGCGCCGCTTGTTCACAGCAGGGGAAGGCACGTGTCCACACTGCGGGATGCAGGGGCCGGCGGGCAGTGCTGAGCCCTTGGCCTTGGCCTACATGGCCAGTAAGTGCACGGGTCAGGGCCTGACCCAAGGACTCTGCTTCAAAGCCGCGCTGTCCCACGCCCTGCCCTGGAGTGTGGGAACATGTCAGGTGGTGCCCGCTGAGCCAGACGGAGGCACACGGGAAGATGCACTGGGGTAAACAGAGGCACAGGCTGAGGGGCGCAGTGGGATGGAGATGGGGGAGGAGCCCAGGGCAGAATGATGGGTGGAGAGGAAGGAGGAGCCCTCCTGACACCCCCATCAGCACGGTGCTTCCAAACGGGCCATGCAGCTCTTCGTCTAAGGTGGGACTGACCCCGGGGAGATGGGAGGCCGGGTGTCCAGTGACTCCTCTGCCCAAGGTCACACAGTGGTCAGCTGGGCACCCAGACCCAACGGACCAGACACGGGTCTCTCCGCTCCACGTCCATCAGGCTGCCTATTTTATCATGGTGACCACGGCTGTGCAGGAGCGCAGAGTTGGAAATGTGTCCATGGATGCTCAGGACAAGGCCCAAAACAGCAGCCGCAGGAGGAAGCAGGAGGTGCCCAGGCAACCAGCCATGAGGTCCGCGGCCTTCTCTTCACGCGCCACATCAGCGGGCACTGCGGGCACTGCCTGGCGGCCAGTGGATGCCTGTTGTCTCCTGGACCATCTTCTAGGACCCCCGCTAAACATTAGCCTCTGACCGCCCAGCCCGTGGCCTGGCCCCAGTGGACTTTCTCCGCGTTCTCATCTGGCTTCTCCTCGAACATTAGGGACCTCGAGGGCTGATAATAGGAATCCACAGAACGCGCTGTCTTCCCGGACTCCGGCTGGGCCGGCTGCTGGGCTCCGGTCGCCTGGCTGCGCTGCCTGGGTCTGAGCCTTCCCTCTCCGGCCGGCTTGCTTCCTGCAGCGGACTTTCCTAGTCAGCAAACTCGGCCCGGAGATTTGCAAAAACTCGTGGCCCCGGTTACACGGGCTTGGTTTAGAACATGTCAACCTCACAACAGCACAAAAACAACACAGATACAGTAGGAACCAGACTTGGGAATTGGAACTTGGACCCATTCCCAGGCTGGCACTGTGCCGTCCCGCCCTGCCCTGCCACGACAGAGACCACGGGGACAGCAGCGAGCCCGAGCTCACAAGGGGGTCACGGCCACCCGACGCTGACCCTGCACTGTGTGGCTGCTAAGCTAGTGTAGGGGTCAGTGCATTTTTACTTAAGGATATTTTCAATGTCACATGATTTGTTGGGTCGTAATCCCACTGAAAAAATCAAGGCATGTGTGTTAACTGTGTCCTTCCAGAGTCTTCCTGAGAGGTTCCTGGGCTTTGTGATAGAAGGCATCAAAGGTGTCTCCCCCGACTCCCCTCCGCTGCCCACGTATCGCCCCCTGGCCGCGCCCGGCATCCCACACTCTCACATCACTGTCCTTGCGGGATCCTAATCAGGATCCTAACCGGCGCCCTGCGATGGAAAACCCCAGCTTGCACCACACTTAGAATCTCCGGCAGGGCCTTGGCTCTGCTCTCCTCTCCAGCCAACACCCCCACACTGACAGCAACCCCGCCTTCGTCTTCTCATCCTCATCGGCAGACTTCTGGGGGACGACCTCAGGGAGTGAGCTTCCGATAACACGGAGAGAAAAGATGTAAAAGAGAGACAGGTCCCGTGAAGACACGTCACAGCATTCCTGGGAGTGACACGCCGGGGCACGGTGGCCGCCGCACCTGGCGCCTCTGCGGGTTTAGCAGGGGAAGCGCAAGCCCAGGAAGCCGCCGCCGCCCTGCCAGTGGAGCGCATCCAGAGCGGGTGCAGACTCGGCCTCCCTCCGTGTGGGGTCACAGCTGTGAGGGCCGGGCGCTCCCACTCCACAGCCACCGGAGGCCCCGGCAAGGCGAGCCTCCTGGGCCTTTGCAAGTGTGGGAGGAGCCCTCAGTTCACATGGGGTCCTCTGTGGTGGTCACCAGCTGGTCACAGCGCCCTCTGCCTGTGCCGCCTGCTGCTGCACCCCTCTCTGGCCCCAGGGAACAGTGGAACTGAGACCCACGCACCCCCGTGGCCTGGGCCCGCGCAGCTGTGGGACACGGGGTCCAGATGTTCCCTCCCAGTGGCTGTGACCTACTCAGGGCTCCTCGGGCATGTGACAGACATTCGCCACCCTCCACGCGGCATCCCCAGCATCAGGAACTTCCCCAGGTTCAGGGGAGCAGGGGAAAATGTGGAGGAGAAGACATCCGGCTTCCTCTGTCAGCTCTGCACATAAACGGGGCTCCCTGTGTGGGGCCAGGGACTCCGGGGTGGGAGCAGGCGGAGTCCCCTGCTCTGTGTTCCCGGCCTGCTCACCATCCACCTCCCTCCAGCATGTCAGCCGGGGGACAAGTCAGGCACTGACTGGGTGGCGTGAACACCAGCGACGAACCAACCGCCCAGGCCTCCCACCAGGCCCACAGGAGGCTGAGCTCCAGGCCCTGCGGCTTGGTCTCCTCCAGGGCCTTTCTCTCCCGGGGTCTGTGGGTGACCACCTTCTTCTTGTGATGTCACATCCTCTGCCCCCCACGTGTATCTCTGGGTCCGGATTTCCTCTTTGGAAAAGCACACAAGTCACACTGGCGGGCGCCCGCATGAGCTCCTTTAACCCAAACCGCCTCTGTAACTGACACCCGGGTTTGGGGGGACACTGCCGTGACTCTGACAGCCCCTCCTCTCTGCCCGCGGTGTCCCCGGCTGGTTCTCTACATGGGGTCTGGACGCGCAGACTGGGTGATCTTTCTGATCTCCCCTCTCGCCTTCCAAGACGGAGGAAGGGCTGGCCCTGGGGCCCGGCTCAGCGGGGAAGACCCGAGACCCTTCACCACCGCCGACATTTCAGAGACCCCGGTCCTGCCCTGTCCCAGGAGGGAAGGGGAGGAGGCCCCGAGGGCAGGCGTGCCCCCAGAAGTGTGGGGTCAGTTGGCCAGGCTGGGGGGGCGCCGTGGGGACCACTGCTTTACAATGCTACCGTCTGGACTCCCAGGGAAGCAGCCTTCGCCCCAGCCAGAGTGGAGCCCCGGCTCCCGGGGGCCACCAAGGGGTGGTGGAGTTGACACCCAGCTGCCCCCCAGGGTCTGCACGCCCTGGACGCGTCCGGGCTGACCGGGCCTGGGTGTAACCGGGTTCTCTGGCTTCTATGGAAACGGGGTGATTTGGAAAAGGCCTGGTTAATGGACAGCGTCGCCACGGCCGCTGGTTCTCTAACAAGCCTTTCCGGGGGCTCATCACGCGCGGTCCCCCTCCCCTGCCCTTCGTCCTGAGCGATGTCCGCCTCTCGTGGAGTTTGAGAGTCCTGCTTTCTCCCTTGTTGTCTGTATCTGAGAACGAGCCTCCCGGGAGCCGAACGTGCTTCGGAAGTTTTCGAGGCCTCTGAGGGGGTTTATTGGGTGGTGTCTGCCAGCTTCCTCCCTGGCTCTGGGTGTCAGAGAGGCTCCCAGCAGAAAGGCCTTTGTCACGCGGGACCCAAGCGGGGGCTGGTGCAGGGAGACGCCAGGGCCCAGCTGCGCCCCCTGGTGGCCAAACGGGGGTACTGCTTATCTTGCTATAAAGCCCGCACCCCTGGGGAGTCAGCGTAGATTCAGGTTTCAATCTCACTTTATTGCAGATTCCCGCAAGCAGAATCAAACATTGTGAGCGAAAAGTCTAATATACCAATATTGTACGTGTACTAATGTAGTCTTAAGGGTCCCAGAAGCGAAACACCCAGATCAAGGCGAGTTTAATGATCTCAGGATAATCACTCATCTTATCGAACAGAAGTATTAAAAGGACAGCTGCTATTGATGTACGACGGATAAGACCAAAATATTTTGACTGAATTTTCGTGAGAAATTAATAAGTGTGGTTAATTAATTGCCACTAGTATATTTTGGGGGAATGATAAAATGCTAAGAAACCAAGTTTTCTGTTCAAAACTTCCTCCAAATCTAAACCAACTATGCTTCAGAGACCTGCAGCACTCATTACAGTCTTTCCTGGTTGCTTCATTCATCTGAGTGGAAAATTATCCTGCATACTTCTGGGTTAATGTCTTACACAGGAGGAAAACACATCCCTGGAAAGCCGAAAACTAAACTTAAAGATATTCAAAGACCAAAATTGCATGGAACGACAAATTGGACAGAGAAATTAAATTAATAAAGAGTTGATAGTGTATGGAAAAGGCTCAACAGACAAGAGACATTTTTAGATCCTATCAGTAGTTCAGTAAGTATGCCTGTTAATGGGCTCATTCGCGATCTAATTGTATTCATCTAACACGCCTAGAAAGCTACAACCAAAGTAAAACTAAAAATCTAAACCACAGAGAGGTGGTTAACACTTAGTACTAACCCACCTTTCCCTCCCACATTCCACAAAATGATCAAAGAGAAAGATAAGCTTGAATCAGAGAGCAAGGAATTCAAGATTGTTGGAATTTCTGAGCAGAAATACAAATCCAATAAGCCAGGGTCAGCTATAGTGTTTCTGATATAAACACCTAGAAAAATGAGTTTCAAAGCAATCAGTTTTCACTAACAGAACCCAATGGCTCCAAAAAATACATCTCTTATGTGTGTAGTTTCTGGAACAAGATCCAAGTTTGGCGTCCAGATGAGAAGCAGCAGTAGTCGTTGGATGATATCTGTCCTGCCTCAGTCTTATAAAACACACTCACCCTGGCCAGGAAAGTGTGTGGAGGTGTGGAGACCTCTCCATTTCCAACTGAAGAATTAATTCAGAACATCTCCCATTCTTACCCTTCTGAGATTCCTGAATGGCTTTTGTTCTTTGAGTTTGGGTTGGTTTTTTTTTTTTTCTTCCTAATTATGCTTTTAAAAACTAAACTGTGGAGGCATGAAAAGGAAGCACATTTTGCAAAAGTAACATTTTTTTCAATCACTATAAATGAGCCTGTATGGATATATGACAAGTTTTTAAGGAAAAGACAGTACAGGACTTACGAGTCAACAGTCCGGCCTAGATGCCCTGACCAGGTTTTCCATTTACACATGCTAAGTGTGCTGGATTACAAAATATTACAATACATCGAAAAACCGACAAGAAAGCCATGCACCGTGGCCTGAAGTGAAGTGAAAGTAGAACCTGAAGTAGAAAGCAGGCAGCGGGTAGGGCAGCCCTGCGGGCATTTACCAGACCTGGGCCTTGCTCTTTGGTTTTCGTGGCTGGTCCACTGAGAATGTCACAGGGGACCCCGGACCCAGCTGGACCCTCACAGGGTGCTGCCATGTTATCGAGGTAGATGAGGGACACTGGTCTCCTGCCCCTGGGTGTGGCAAGGCCAAGTGCCTGGCTTAAACCCCTGAGCTGGGCAGGAAGGGACTGTCCCTCAAACACTTATCCCTATGCAGGGTCTGCAAGTTTGCCCCTGAATCCAACCCACCTTTTGCAAACCCTACTGTAGTGCACGCCAGTCTCAGTTGATAGTGCTCTGAGCTCATTGGCAAAAGCAGACCGAAGCTAAGACCTCAACAAACTTCCCCAAATTGTATCCCAAGTGACAGTAACTCAGGGTGGAAAATCATGAAACTCACAAGGAAAGCCAGCAAATACAAAGACAGCAGAATTAGATTCACCAAGATGGCCAGTGTTGGAATTATTGGATGCAGAATAGAAAATAGATAAATAAAATGGAGAATTTAAAGTTGTCAAAGAATACAGGTTTAAAATCAAAGTAAAATTTATAAACAAGGAATGTGCAATGGTTGATACACTAAAATAGTTGAAAGGTTAGCAGCAGTTGATACCTCACTGAAGAGAGAATGAGCAAAAGGAAAATTAGTCATGAAGAAATTCCCAGACCAGATGGGGATGGAGAATAAGAATGGAGATTTCTCTGCCCACAGGAGAATAAGACAGAGAGGTTAGGATCTGCAGAAGCTGTTGGGGAAAAGTTGAATACAGGGGGGGACTGAAGATTGCATTTGAAGAGACAATAGCTGTGGATAAAAGGCCTCGATTCACAGATTAATTAAGCCCAACAATTCCCAAAAATAATCAAGAGAAAAAGAAATACACATTTGGTTAGATCATAGTGAGACAAAGACAAAGAAATCTTTCAAAAACCCAGTGAGAAACCACCTTTCAGAGAAAAGACGGTTCAGGTGGGACCCCAGGACAGGGAGCTTGGTGTCCAAGGGGAGAACAGATGCTAACCCAGAGTGTATTCTTGGTGAAAATATCTCTCCAAAATGAATGTAAAATATGATTGTTTTCAAACCAATAAAAACAGAGTTTCCCAGTCACCAAACGTAAGGGAATTCTGATGAATGTGTTTCAGGTAGACAAAAGTGCCTTCAAAACATGAAACTGAGACACAAGAATTAAGGACAAGAAGGGAAATCACAGCTCAGGCTGTGGTATCAATAAATCCTACAGGATTCAACAAATCGAGGAAGGATGGAGCCACACTGTACGAGGACAAATAATTGGGTATGTATTCCAAATTCCTTGGACATGTAGGAAATCTGCAAAGATATATTAGTCTCCTATCACTGTAACAAAATTCCAGAGATAATTAATGCAAAAAGAGAAAAGGTTTATTTTGGATCACAGTTTCCGATCTTTCCAACCTGGGATTGAGTGACCTCAGGGCATTGAGCTGGCCAAGTCCTTACGTCATGAACAAGGGAGCAAAGAAGAAAAGGAAGAGGCCGAGTACACATAGTCCCTGTGCAGGCTCACCTGGAATGACCCGAGGACCTCTCACACGGCTGCCCCTTATCGGTTCCAACCCTCTCACTGGGGCTACCTGGTGATCAAACCTTTAACACATAGGCCTTTGGGACATACAGTCTGTGTTAGTTACTTTTTGCTTGATGCCATGACAAAATACCCGATGCCCAAAATTAAGGAAGGAAAGGTTTATTCTTACAGTTTCTTGGGAGTTTCAGTCCATTAGTTGGCTCCAAGTCAGCACGGCATGGAGGGGCTACCGTTCAGGGTGGCTGCAAGCTGCAAGGCGAGCTGGCAAGAGAGAGCGGAAGCAGAACAGCAAGAGGAAGAGGAAGACCCGCCTTCCCTTACACTGTATCTCAGCTCCACCCCTGGGCATGGGCAGCATTACATTGCTAATCCCAGCGCTAGACAACAAACTGAACACAAGCCCTAGACTCAGCCCCATCAAAAGTATGAGGACTTGGGGGTACATAGCATATCACCCAATACACAGTCCTCATTCAAACCATAGCAGAAATCAATTAACTTTAAACTGGGTTGAGTTAAACACTCCTGTTAAGATTTCTGGGGTGCAAGAGACTCCAAGATTTCAAACTTCAGTCCAGACTGCTGTCCTAAACTCCAGATTGACATATTGAACTAGTTACTTTACATCACTACTAGTGTCTGCTAGGTGACTCAAAGCTACCGTGCCCTCGGGCTGGGGCAGTAGATCAGTGGCAGGTCACTCACCTGGAATGTGCGAGGCCCTGGCCTTCATCCCCACTAGGGGAAAAAGGGAAAAATTTACCATCTCCTAAACTTAACTCACCTTCCTCCCCACCCCCAAAAAGCAAGCAAGAATAACAAATAAAAAGAACTGGGGATGTACCCCAGGGATAGAGCAGGTTTGATTTCCAGTATTAAAAAAAAATTCTCAAAACAAGAACTCCTCTCCCAAGAAACAAACGACAACAAGCAAAACAAACACAAACTCATTCCACTGTGTCCCACTTCCCATCACACTGACAAAATTCCTGAGAGAATGAACTTAGTGGAAGAAAGATGTATTTGGCTCAGGGTTTCAGAGGTTTCAGTCCATGGTCAGGTGGTTCCATTGATGTGGGCTGAGGTGAGGCAGAAACATCACAGTGAAAGGGCATAGTGGGGCCACACTGCTCACCTATGCAGACTGGGGGCAGAGAGAGAGAGAGAGAGACACAGAGACAGAGAGACAGAGAGAGAGACAGAGAGAGAGAGGTTCTGTCACCACTCAATGATTGGATCAAATTATGAGTCATCAATGAACTAATCCACTGATGAAGTTAGAGCCCTTTTGATCCAACCACTTCCCCAAACTACATCCGCTGACATCAAGCCCACCCACAGCACATGGCCTCTTTTTTCATGTTTGTTCGTCTGTTTCCTTGTCTTTAAGATGAAGTCACTGTATATTCAAGCTGGTTTTGAACAGGCTATGTAGTTTAGGCTTGTCTTGAACTCATGATCCTCTTGCCTCAGCTTCCCAAGGGCTGGGGTTACAGGAGTGTGCCGCCATGTCCAACTGTTCCCTGAACATGGTCTTCAGAGGACATTTTAAGTGTGAAGCATAACATCTTGCCAGATGTCCCAATTCTGTCCTTCCATTTGTTGATGCAAACACCGCATTTACCATCAGGAAGTGTAGGTGATGATCTTAGAACCCTTTTGTTTTACTCATCTTCCCATCATTGTGACAAAACACCTAACATAAGGATTTGAAAGTAGAAGATATATATTTTGGCTCACAGTTTCAGAAGTGTCAGTCCATGGTCTCTTGACCTGTTGCTTGGGCTGCTGGCACACAGTCCATCATGGTAGAGTCCTGAGGCAGAGGAAGCCACTCACCTCATGGTGAGAGAATGAGAGAGAAAGAGAGAGAGCAGAAGGGGCCAGGATTCCAATACCCATGTCAAAGTCATGCCTCCAATGACCTTCTTCCTCCACATAGGCCCCTGTGAAAGAGTCCATTACCACTCTGTGGTACCACAGGCTACACATGGGTTACACGTGAGCCTTTGGGAGACCCTGATGGCAGCAGCTTCCTGGACCACTTCTCCCTGCCACCAGTTCTCATCTTCCACCCTGAGCTACAGTCTCTTCCAGCCTGGATCCCTGCTTCTAACCACCTCATTTTTACTATCAGCCCCCGACACTGTTTTGCTTATCGATTCCTGGGTGATCATCTTAAAATTGAAATTTTTATATTTAAATGACATGCAATATTTGTAGCCATTTCTGGGGTACAGTTTGATGCATTGATATGTGTATGTAATGTATTAGAATTGAATCAGGATGATCAGCATTTCCAGCTCCTTAAAAACTTACTGTTTCCAGCCAGGCGTGGTGGTGCACGCCTTTAATCCCAGCACTCGGGAGGCTGAGGTAGGAGGAGCGTTGTGAGTTCGAGGCCGGCTTGGGCTACAACGTGAGCGCAAGGCTGGCCTGAGCTACACAGTACGACCCTGCCTCAAAAAAACTAGGGCTGGGAGTTTGGCTCAGTGGCTTAAGCGCCTGTCTGGCAAGTGTGAGGCTGTGAGTTCGATCCCCAGTGCCGCAAAAACAAACAAAAAACTTACTGTTTCCATGTGCTGGGAAATGCCAGACTCTTACAGTCATTTTGAAATACGTTATTGATCACAATAGACTAGAGTTACCCCACTGTGCTATGGAGTATTTACATGAATTTCCCTCATCCAACTGTATTTTGGTGCAGACATTCCTCATTTAACAAACGACCTGCTTAATGGCTGTTTGGACTTGTGACCAAGGTGTGCTGTTCAGAATTATAACCTGTCTTTTATTTGTACAGCTCTATACACCTTGCTCATACTACCTCAATTTCTTTTCTGCACTGCAGACAGTACTGTAATTTCGCTGATTGTACTGTACAGTACAGCACAGTACTGTAGTTTTATGTTCTGCTGTACATTACAGTACTGCATGTAAGAGTTTTGGAAATAAAAGCAAAGTCCTCAAGTTGGCGTTTCCTCTGGCCGTTTCCTTGCTCTGGATATTGTAATGGACATGCTGTGTGCCAGCAGAAGGAACCTATGACCGTGCACTGTTTTTCCTTGAAGACAAAAGATATTAATGTATGAATTGTGTTTTCTAAACTAAAACCTCAGTGTTGAGGATGAATTGCAGCTTTGGCCCTTTATGATAAGTAAGTGGATTTGGGGTGCAGTTTGGGCCCTCATCTCTAACAGGTTTGCCCTCAGTGCTGTATGGGATCGATTCATTTAATACCTAGTCACAGGAACAGAACCCGGTCCTTTAACAGGGTCCCTACTGGTGCCCAGCCTCTCTCTCTACCCCACGCCGCCTTCTCTTCCTCATTCCTCGTGACCACGATTCTGCTCTCTGCTTTTGTGAGACCAACCTTTCCAGCCTCCACAGTGAGTACGGATGTGCAGCACTTGCCCTCCTCCGTCTGGCTTATTTCACTTAGCACGACGCCTCCTGCTTTCATCTGTATAGATACCATGAGGGGATTTCATTCTTTGATATGGCAGAATAGTGGTCCATATCATGCAAATACATCACACTATCTTTTAGAATGGAAAGTCAGACCGCATTCATCTACTGCTCTCAAATCTAGAATGGCTCCCACCCCACCCAGAGTTAGTGCCACGGTCTCTGCAGTGGTCCTTGTCTGATAATCCTGGCCCACACGGCCTCCTGCCCTCCCAGCCCCACTGTGCCCGGCTGTTTATACAGTAGCCCCTCTTGCTCCTTCAGGCTGTGATGCACAGCACTTGTCTCTTGCCTTTCCCCACAGGACGATGAAGCATGACACCCTCATCAGGTGTTGGACGTCCCAGCCTCCAGGATGGTGAAAACCACACTTCTCCCCTTATAGATGACTCAGTCTGCAGCACTGTGCTGCAGGCATGTGAAACAGACTGTAAGCTACACGTCCAAACGCTTGAGAAGGTGGAGGACAGGGTGCAGACCGGGGTCGGAGAGGAGTCAGATAAGAGCAAAAATTATGAAACAGAACCAGATATATAATGAGCAGTCAGAAGATTCATGGAGGCCAAGTGGAGCCACGGCTAGAAGGAAGAGTGCACGGCCGGGCTCTGATGGGCCGGTGGATGCCGTGAGACGCCTGGGGACCAGGACCGCAGCTGGAAGTCAGGAAGGGGAAATGGAGGCAGGTGAGTATCCAGTTTGCCTGGAGGAGAGGAAACACGCTTGCATGCAGCAGTCCATCTGGAAGCCCGGCAGAAAGAGTGAATCTTTTATCCAGCTCAGGTATTTTGAGAATAACAGTTGAGGGTTGTATAGGATATGCTATGTACCCCCAAGTACTTTTGATGGGGCTGAGTCTGATGCTTGTGATCAGTTTGTTGTCTAGCACCAGGATTAATGACGTGACTGCTACACCCGCCCAGGGGTGGAGCTGAGATACAGTATAAGTGAAGGCGGGTCTTCCTCTTGCTTGCTTCCCGGCTCCCACCCTCTCTCTCGCCAGCACGGATTGCGGCTTGCAGCTTGCAGCCGCCATGAACTGTAGCCCCGTCATCCCATGCTGCCTTGGAGCCCACTTTATGGACTGAAACTCCCGAGAAACTGTAAGAATAAACCTTTCCTTCCCTAACTTTGGGCGTCAGGTATTTTGTCTCGGCAACGAGCAAAAAGTAACTAAGACAAGGGTAGAATATTGAAGTTTCAC
>RJWM01045157.1:0-12933 GCA_004363535.1 Dasyprocta punctata | reverse complement strand
CTCTGGGTCCTCTCATTCAGGGAGGACTATGTGATGATCGACAGTTACTAGCTGGACACAGAAGAAAGCATCTTTTAAATCTAGACAGTTGAACCAGTAAAAGCCTGGGGGAAGCAGACACAGGAGGGTACAAGGTTGGGGACTGTCGAGTGCAGAGTTGTGATGGCTGAGTGAATGGCACGGAGGTTCTTCACTGACCGGTAGTCCTCACTGGGCTTTCTCACTGGGAGAGGAGTGATCCAAGACAATTGAGTCTACCAGGGGACCAGTGTCAGAGGCCAGAGACCACATCTAGTCCCCAGAGTCACAATTCCATGACCCTAACAAACAACCTTAAGTGTGCTTTATTAATCCTGTAGATGGCTCTCAAATCAATCAAGTTGACAATCCAGCTTGACTGGTATAAGTGGGGTAGTAACCATGCTGAAACAGGTCCAAACTGTTCTCCAGGCAATTTCTCCTTGCTATTTCAGTTTTGAGCAATTATAAATGGAATTACATTCTAATTGGTTTCTGCATATTCGTTGTTCATGTATAAAAATGTGGTTGATTTTTATACGACTTTGCTAAATTAGTTCTAGGACTTTGTTTTTATTGTAGATTTCTCAGGATCATGTAGTCATCGCATCAATGACAGTTTTATATCTTCTTTTCTGATCAGCATGCCTTTTATGTGCTTGTGTTCTAGCTAACTGGCTGTGTGTGCCAAGATCCAGGAGCCCCACGTGTACCTGCGGAGCAGCCAGGTGGAGCTCCACAGCCTCTACCTGGATAAGCCATGTCACTCATCATGTCACCATCTTGTCACTCATCAATATCATGCATCTCCCCACCCGGTTCCCTGGGGCAAGGTGAGGGAGCCCGCGCAGTCAGGCAGCGGACGGCAGCCTCAGCAGCACAGCTCCACGTGGCCCCTCCAGAGCTCCCAGCAGAGATTTTCAGCCTCTGTCCCACAGTCAGTCCCTCCCTCCACAGTGCCCAGAAAAGCTTGGCTCCCCAAAGGAGCAGCAGAACTGGCCAGGTATCTCATGGCCCTGTGTTTAGGGAACCCTGGGTCCCCACCATGAAGGAGTTTCTGGTGTGGACACAGCCAGAGCCGCCAAGCCAGCATCCTCTGCAGCTCTTCCATGCAGCTGTCGGGAGCCCAGTTGTGGCATTGCCCCTGCGGAACTTACTCTGAGCCCATAGGAGATGGGGCCACATCGGTGTGCATCAGCAGCAGTGACCCGCTGCTCCCATCACTCTGGGCCTCCCAGGGCAGCTTACTGAGTGTGGTAACACCCTGACGGGGGTGAAGTCCATCCAGGAATGGGGAGCAGGGAAGGGACCCGTGGGTTATCCTAGAAGTGAGCTCCCAGCCCTGTGTGTCCTGCTGTGGCTCCCAGTCTGCCAGCCTCCAGTGAACACTGGGTCCTGGTGCATTCTGGGAGCCCTGCAGGAGACAACAGCTACACTCCTGCTTCTACCAGCTCCTGGGAAACCAAGCAGCCTTCTGCACAGTGACAATTTCCCCTAGACGTGGCCTGCTGGACCCTAGTGAGGAGCACCAGCTCATCTTGGAGTTCACGGCTCATACCCAGGTGAGTAAGGCAACATGGGGCCCCAGTGACTGGGAAGGCATCCTGCCACCAGGCTGCATCTGTGTCTCCAGGGAGGTCCTATCTCAGACTCTGCTCCAGGTCCTTGTAGGTGGGGAAGGGATATCTTGTGTCTGGGACTAGTTTCCCCTATTCTCTAGGGACAAAATGGCAGAGAGAGGGGGAGAGAGAGAGAGAGAGAGAGAGAGGGAGAGGGAGAGAGAGAGACTAGAGCAGGCCTGGATGTGCCTTGAGATGCTTTAGCCTTCTCCGGAACACACTCTGTGGCCACTGGGGGCCCAGATTTCCAATTTTTCTAGAGATACAGGGCAGAGCTGCTGCTCAAGACAGGCACTGTGCTGGTGCTACTGAAGGAGGCTAACTGGTGGCCAGGATCCTGCCAGGAGAGTCATAGCTGCTCCTGGGGTGGCCCAGAGGGAAGCCATTGGGGCTGAACATGCTCAGTACTTGGGCGGTTCATCGGGGTGGAGAAACTTCTTCCTGGCGGATACCTGCAGAGTTAGGTTGCAGTTCCTCACTGGCAAACATGAGGCCCGTAAATTTCCTTACACAGCCGAGTCTGAGCTCCTGGATGACAGGGAGGTGAGCCCAAGCCTGATGTGGAAACAGATTTCACTCAGGAAGGGCTTAGTGTCTATAGCAGCAGCTCCACTGGGAGAATGTGCAGCTCTCCAGGACTGCTTTGAGGGGTCTTCTTTCCCACAGGCACGTTTGGGGAAGCCCCAGAGAGCCATAGAGCCTGGGGAAGGGAGCAGGCCTCTGCAGGCAGGGTGTCAGTCGACGGGCTGGCTCACTGGAGGCACTGCAGAGCCCCTCCTCAGAGGCCACACTGGATAAAGTCGAGGCCCACAAACCATTCAACTGTGGAAGACCATCTGGGCCCATCTTCTGAGGCCCCAGCCTGTGTCTGACTCTTGGGTGGGCTTTCTTGTAGGACAAGCTGACCAATCTGGCCCTATCTTGTTATGTGTCAGGCATGAAGAAGCCCCTGGTCCTGGGCATCTCTAGGAAGCCTCAGGGACTGCAAGTGACCACTGCTGTCACTGCAGAGGGTTCTGACAGCAGGTAAGCCCAGGGGAGGGGCAGCCACACAGAGGACCAGTGTTGCCCAGTGTTACCAGTTCACTCCCAGATGATTCCTGGAGCTGGGGGAAGGCCACAGAGTAGTTCCAGGCCCTCATCACTTCTGGGGGAGCAGATTCCTTCACCTCTTCCCTGCCATCGTATGGCCTTTCCACACATACTAGGAGGCATGGTGTCCAGGCAGGTAGGACATGGCAGGGGACAGGGCTGGGGGCTGTGCGCTCATTGAGTTTCCCCAGCAAGTGGCAGACGTGCCGGTCTGCCAAGCAGGAACAGTTTGTGTAGAGTCTGAGGCCTCCTGGGGAATAACACGCAGACAGGAAGGGTGGGCCTGTGGGTGGGCAGCCCTATGGAAGGGAAATTGAGGGTGTGGCTGGGTTTCTGGGCACTCTCACCGTGGGTGGCTCTCTGAGAAATTCCAAGGATGGTAACCCAGTGCCCGTGGGCATGGGACAGTGTCTGCAGCACAAAGCAGTGACCAGGCCACCCGGAAGAGCTCCACCTGGACTTTGGCTCGATGGTGCCCCTGAGGACCTGTGTGAATCGCCAGCTCATCCTGAATAATCACTCAGCAATTCAGACCTCTTTCACCCTCAGGTTTGAGTACTTTGGGAGCTCCCAGAACAGCCTGAGCAAAAGGAGCAGCCTGTGAGTCTGGTTTCTTTGAAAGGTCACTCCCAGGGCAGATGCGGCCGGGTGGGGTTTTCCACTCACTGGAGAAACTCAGCCCTGTGGGGACTCTTGGTGGCTTTGGCGGCCAGAGGCTGGTGAAAGGGAACATCTGTGACTTCACAGGTGGACAGGGACGCGCAGAGAACAGATGGCTCCCTGCCCACCTCTCGCACTCCTAGGAGGCTGTGAAAGAGGCTGGGGTTGTCACTCCTTCTCCTCAGCACGGCCTCCGGGTGCTGTCTGAGGCCGCCGGAAGGGCCTGGTAGGAGGGGGAAGTGACTGTGACACAGGACGTGGTGGGTAGAAGCGTGGGGATGAGAAGACAGGAGCAGGGAGTGTTCGAGGACATTGGATCGTGTGCCGGGGGTGATGTGGAGAGGGGAGGGGAGGAAGAGATGCCCCGGAGATAAGAGATCTGTGACTCCGAGCTGCTAAGGTCAAAAGCAGAGGCAAGACCTGGAGCTTCCTATACACACGCACACACACACACAGACAGACAGACACACAGACAGACAGCCAGACAGCCAGACACACACACACATACACACTGAGTGGTGTGCCAGAACCAGCTAGCACTGCCTCAGGAGAGCCAGTTTTAAAATATTCAGGGATTTTTTTCTGAGGCTGCACGTTGAAATTAGGCATGGAAAAATTGGCAAAAACTGAATTTATTAATTTTAAAATGTTCTTATTGGTATACATTTACAGTACATGATGTTTCCATTCATCATGGGAAGTAAGTACATGTATGTAACAAATTTTGATTCTTTTTATACCCTTTATCTCTCCATCTCCCTCCGTCTCTAGATCCCCTTTTCCAATTTTCACTATTATTGTTATTATTATTGTTTAGTTCATGTTTGGAACATATAATGAGTACATTAATTGTGGGTAGTTGGTTCATGTACATAATACATCTTAAATCTTTTTAATTCTCCCTTTCCCTCCACCTCCCCACCTTCAGTCTATTGGTCTCCTTTTCATTTGCTGAAGATCTATCTCCATGTTTGTTTTTGGTCAGTCTTTTATTTTGCTTATTATTTTATTTTTACTTTGGTTTTCTCATATGAGAGAAACCATACAGTATTTAAGCCAAGGACCAGGGATATAGCAGTGGCACAGTGCCTGTCTGACAAGCACAAGGTCCTGAGTTTGATTCCTGGTACCAAAAAAAAGTATTTAAGCCTGTGTGTGTGATATATTTTACTTAGTATTATATTTTCAAGGTGCATTCACTTTTTTCTATAAATGTTTCAAATCTATCCTTCTTTATAGCCAAGTAGTATTCTATTGTATATAGATACCATATTTTCTTTTTCTATTCATCTGTTAATGTACCTATTGGATTCTTCCAAGATTTAGTTATTATGAGTTCTGTTGCTAAAAACTATCATAGGCATATATCACTGCAATATGATAGTTTTCAGTGTTTTGGAAAGATACCTAGAAGGGAACTAGCTGGGTTGAATGGAATTTTTACTTTTAGTTTTTTGAGAAATCTCCAGCAAGACAGACTAGAAATGGGCCTGTTGCAGAAGTTTAGGCAAGGGATAAACACACGGGCTGAGCGTGCACCAGAGTCAACAGAGCACAGAGCCTAGGACAGGAAATTCCTGCCTCAGAACCGACCTGAATTTCTTAGGAGGTGATCCCTGTAACTTAAGAGATGCTTCCAGTAGGAGGGGTACAGAGGAAGTAAACGCCAGAGAAGGAGGTGAAAAAGAGACCTGACCAGGCCCTCCCCCTGGGAAGAGAAGGCAGGACAACCTTCTTCTTTTTTTAAACTTTATTTTTTATTACATATTTGTCATACATATTGATCACATTCATCATAATGAAAGTGTGCCTGTACATAACACATTTTAATTCTTTATTTTCCCATTCTCCTCTCCTCCCTTCAATACTTCTTCCCCTCCCCTTTTACAAAGTCTTCCCCCTCACCCTCATTTTTTCCTTCCATTCTCTTTTTTTCTCTTTTCCCTTTTTTCCCTTCAGCCTACTCTCCCATTTGAACAAGTTCTTCCTACTTCCCTGGAGAGAGCCCTTCCTGGACCTCATCTCTGTCCAGGAAGTTTATATTTGTAATCCCGTGGAAAAGTTAAAGGAATTCCAATAAATTAATTCCAATCTACCACTGCTAGTGCAACCCATGGTGAGAATAAAGGCACTAAGACATATTTACAGTTATGGGGAGCCAAGGGGTCCTAAATCTGGCCAGGATGAAGGTTCAGCAGAACAAAGACCTCAACCCAGGGCCCAACCTGGATCTTAATTTGGGAAGAAGGGAGTGGTTTGAGGGTGAGTGACAGTGAGAATGCTGGGAAATACATGAGTACTGTGAGCTGGGCTAGGTAGGGGGCCTGAAAGCACCTCCCCAACATGCAGAGAGAAGGATATGCAGAAAGACCAATCTGCATAACACAATTAAGGTAGCATCTAATGTTTTGGGGCCAGTGCTTCAGTTCTGATATATAAACTTTTCTGCCCCAGGAAGCCATAGCCTCGTATCTCAAGGTTCATCCAGTTGACAGCCCTGGAGCCATGGCTCTTCATCCCACCCAGCTCAACTGTGTATTGGGGAGTCATGTAACTTTAAAGATTACACATCAGCACCTTAGCTAGTCTCATTTACATTGCTTAAAGCCAATAGCCTAGCCAGCTCTGTACATATCAGTATAGGAGAAAGGGCCAGGTTTAGCCAAAATGCTCTTTACTCAAGGAGAGTTGTCTGGGTGGTCCCCCACACTTCCTAATATCTATCCTCCATTATGCTCCTTATTTACACTTTGGGTTTTTCATTCAAGAGAGACAAAACAATACTTAAACTTGTATTTCCAATTTATTTCACTTAGATTATGATCTTAAGGTGTGTCCATTTTCCTATAAATACTGAAGTTTATTCTTTATGGCAGAGTAGTACTCCATGGTATATAAATACCATAATTTCTTTATCCATTCATCTTTCAGTTGGCATAAGGGCTATTTCCAAGATGTAGCTATTATATAATGTGCTGTTATAAACATGGGTATGCATACATCACTGTGCCATGATACTTTTAACTGTTGGAAAAATACCTAGAAGGGGAATAGCTGGGTCAAATGGAACCTCTAATTTTAGTTATTTTGAGGAATCTCCAGACTGATTTTCATAGTGGTTGCACCAATTTACAGTCACATCAACAATGGAGAAGTGTTCCTTTTTCTTCACAATCTCGCCCACATTTGTTGTTGGTTGATTTCTTTTGTTTGGTTGGTTGGTTTTGTTTTCCTGAGACAGGGTCTTACCATGTAGTTCAGGCTGGCCTTGAACTCACTATGTAGTGCAGGCTGGCCTCAAACTCTCAGCAATCTTCTCCCCTCAGCCTCTGGAATCCTGGAATTATAGGTCTGCAGCACTATGCCTGGTGATTTCTTGATAAGATCCGTTCTTTCTGGAGTGAGATGTTTTAATTTACATTTCTCAAAAGACCAGTCATGTTGAACATTTTTTTCATATATTTATTTGCTGTTTGTATTTCATTATCTGAAAGATGTCTATTCATTTCAAATGCTCATTTTTTAAATTTGGGGTGGTCTGGGTTTTTGTTGTTGTTGTTGCTGTTGTTTATATGTTCTGCATATTAGTCCTTTTTCTAGGAATAGGTGGTAAAAATTTTTCCTGATTCTTTGGGTGGTTTCTTTTGCTATGCAAAACTTTTTAATTTGATGTGATCCCAACTGTTGATTTTTTATAATATTTCCTGTGTGATAGGGGTTTTGTTCATAAACTCTTTTCTATAAGTCTTCAAGAGTTTTACCTATTCTAACTTCTAGAAGATTAAGTGTTTCTACTTTTATCCATGACCCGTTTTTATTTTAGTTTAGTGCATGGTGAGAGATATGGGTCTAGGTTCAATTTTGGGGATGTGGAAAGCCAGTTTTTTCAGAAACTTTTATTAAACAGGTTACATTTCTTCCAGTAAAGATATCTGTCCTCTTTGCCAAAGATAAGGTAACCGAATTTTTTCTACATCTTCTATTTTGTTCCATTGATCAATGGATCTGCTTTTTTGTTTTGTTCTGCTTTGTTTTTGCTTGTTGGTTTGCTTGTTTTTTGACAGTACAATACTGTTCTTATCATGGTAACCTTGTAGTACAACTTCAAATCAGACATTGCGATGTCTCATGCCTTGTCCTTGTTGCCCAGAACTGCTTTTGCTATTCTAGGTCTCTTCTGATACAAGAGGAATTTGAGGATTGTTTTCTCTCGTTCTGTGAGGTATGCTATTGGCATTTTGATTGGGATTGCATTACATCTGTAGAACAGTTTTGGGAATAAGTCAATTTTCACTATATTAGTTCTGCATATCCGAGGACAGGGGCTATCTTTTCATTTTCTTTTTTTTTTAATTTTAAAAATAGTAAAATCCAACAAAACAGAACAAAGCCAATCAAAACAAAGCAGTAGAATTGGTACAGAACTTCAAAGCAGGATACTAGGAAAACAATAGCTACCATCTTGTTATCTTCACAATAGTTGTTCATTCCATCAGGTATAGCAAAATCAAACCAAAAACAAAACAGAATAAAATCAATCAAAACAGAATATTGAATAAAGCAAAACAATCAGAACAAAGCAAAACAGTGAGAACAATGTTGGATTTCAAAGACAAGATAGAAGGAAATCCCCCATATTTGCTATATTGCATACTGTCATCCTCCTAAGAGATGCTCAGACCACTGACTCTAGGCCTGCAAAATCAACTGAATAATACAAGCATTTAGCTGCTTTATGTACCTTAACTCAGCCTGCCCTCCCAACCAACGGGTTGCTTACCAGGCATAGGGGGGCAGCTTGATTCTCAGCCCATGCACTGGTAGGCCACAGGAGGCACTGACTTTTCTCTTCCTAGAAGCTGTGCGGCTTGCATGGCTTACCAGAAAGGCTGACTAGTTGGCTTCTTGTTGGATCTTCCCAGTCCCAGCATCCCATTTTCTGATATCCTCTTCCATATCCTTTTTCAGAGTTCTGTAGTTTTCAATGTATTTGTCTTGTACTTCATTAGATTGATTCCAAAGTATTTGATTTTACTTGATGCTATTGTGAAAGGTGTTATTTCCCTAATTTCTCTCTCAATGAGTTTGTTATTCATGTCAGTACAGGAATGCTACTGACTTTTGAGTGTTGGTTTTGTATTTTGATACATTGCCAAATTCACTTATTCATTCCAGGAGTCTTTTGTTGGAGTTTTTAGGGTCTTCTATGTAGATTGTCATATCCCCAGAAATAATGACAATTTAAATTCCTTTCCTGTCAGTATTCCTTTTATTTCTTCCTCTTGAATAATAACTCTGGCTATTGTTTCTAGAACCATATGGAATAGGAGTGGTGATAGTGGGCATCCTTGTTTTGTTCCTGATTTTAGAGTGAAAGCTTTCAGGTTTTGACCATTTAGAGTGATACTGCCTGTTGCTTTAGTATAGATGGTCTTTATCAGATTGATATAAAGGTCTGCTATTCAAATTCTCTGTAGATTTTTAAAATTATGAATGGGTGTTGGACTTTACAAAATGCTTTTTCTGTGCCTGTTGAAATGATTATGTGGGTTTTTTTTTTCCTTGCTTCTGGTAATGTGGTGTATTACATGTATTGATTTGCATACATTGAAGCATCCCTGCACCACTGAATAAATCCTACTTGGTCATGGTATATAATCTTTTGATGATTTGCTGCATTCTATTTGCCAGTATCTTATTGAGGATTTTTGCATCTATTTCATTAAGAAGATTGGCCTGTAGCTATCTTTTTTTTGGTTGCATCCTTCTATGGTTCTGATATCAGGGTAATGCTTGCATCCAGGAACAACTTCGGGGTATTGGTTCCCTTTCAATATCATTAAAGAGTTTGAGGAATAGTAGCATTAGATCTTCTCTAATGTTCTTACAGAACTCAGCAGTGATTCTGTCAAGACCTGGACTTTTCACTGGTGGTAATTTTAAAATAACTTCTTCAGTGTCATTCACTGATATTGGATTATTTAGAATTTTTATATCTTCCTGATTCAGCTTTGGTAATTCACATGTACCTAGGAGTCTGTTCATTTCTTTTCAGTTTTACACCTCTTTGGAGTACAGATTCTCAAAGTAGATATTAATGATCTTCTGCATTTCTGCAGGATCTGTTGTGATTTTACTCTTTTCATTTCTAATTGCATGGATTTGAGTTTTCTTTCCTGTTTTGAGAATTTTGGCTAAGGACTTGAATATTTTATTTAATTGTTCAAAGAACCAACTCTTCAATTCATTGATCCTTTGTATTGTTTTCTTACTCTCAACTGCATTAATTTCCACTCTGATCTTTATAGTTTCCTCCCTTAATGCACTTTGGGTTTAATTTGTTCTTACTTTTCTAGAAACTTGAGGTTCAAATTAGGTTATTTATTTGAGCTTGCTCTGTTTTTCTGATGTTGAAATTCACCACTATAAATTTCTCTCATAGGACTGCTTTCATTGCATTTCATAAGTTCCAGTATGCTATATTGACATTATTTTTTAATTGTAGAAGCTATCTAATTTGTTTTTCAATTTCATCTGTGAACCCTTGGTTGTTTCCATGCATTTATGTAGTTTTTATACTTTCTTAGTAATTGATTTCCAATTTCATTGCACTATGATCTCACAATATTCATCAGATGATTTCAATTCCTTTGCATTTACTTAAGCAAGTTCTATGAGCTAGTATGTGATCTATTTTGGAGAAAGGTCTATATGCTGCTGAGAAGAATGTGTATCCTGTTGTGGGGTGGAATACTCTGTAGATATCAACTGAATCCATTTGTTCAAAGGTTTGGTTCAACTCTCATATTTTGTGTTGATTTGTTTCTCTACTTGATCTATCTGCGGCAGTGGGGTATTGAGGTTCCCCATTTCAGTCATATTAGTGTCTATCTGATTTTTTATACCCATTAGTGTTTGTTTCATGTAGTTGGGCTTATACATGTTATCATCCCCTCTTGGGTTGTTTCCCTAAGGAGTATGTGGTGACCTTCTTTGTCTCTCTGAAACACTCTTGGTTTAAAATCAGATTTGGCTACAAATACCATAGCTACTTTGTTTTTTTCCAGGTTCCTGTCCCATGGAGTATTGTGTTCCATCCTTTGACTTTAAGTCTAAGAGGCTTTTTGTTGTGCTGTTGAATGTGTTTCTTGTATATAGCAGATTGTTAGATCTTGTCTCTTCTTCTACTCTATCAGTCTGTTTCAGTTGCAGAGTTGAGCCCATTTATATTGATGGTTATAACTGATACGAATTGACTTATTCTTTGTTGGAGACCACTATGAAGTGGCTCTGAGCAGGATTTAAAATTAACTAATTAGCTTTCTATGTTTATCTGTGAGCCTGTCCTAGGCCTAGGACCCTTGCCTGGCAACAGGAGCTGATTCATGGTAAGTGAACCTCTATGAACCACTGGTCCTGGCTGAGGCCTGTAGTGGCCTGTGAGGTGAGAGATACCTCAAAGGGCAAGATAAGGCCACCGCCAACAACACCTGGCTCAGACCCAATTAAATAGATAGAGACTGCAGCTGCAGACATTGCACACCTGCAGGCACCTCACTCCCACAATAAATGTCATCATGAAGATAAGACTGTTCTCCTAAAATTGGCACAATTTACTACTTGGAGAAGTCTTTGAAGTGACTCCCAAGGTCCTGCTCATTTCCTGTGCTTTCCGCAGTATCCCCTCTCTTTGTCTGTAATGAAAATAAATACGGGTGAACTAGAGAAACTCTTTGTCTTAGCCCTCATCATAGCCTCAGAGTCAAGAACTCTGCAAAGGCTTTTATCCTCCTGGATCCCTAAAATCATACCACTTGTCTCATTTATTTAAGCTTTCGCCATACACTCGTTCAGAAGATTGGGGATCTAGGCCAGGTCCCCAATAATTCTTGTCATATTATTTTGCTGTTGTTGGTTCCCTTTCTTTCTTTTCTATTAAATTGTTTGCTTATTCTGGTGGATTTATTCTATTGGGATTCTTAAAATTATGTTCATTGTCTTTCTCTAGATCCTTTAAAAATTATTAGAGTGCTGGTTTGGTGGTCATGAATTTCTTCAGGTGTTTTTATGATGGAATTATCTTCTTTCTCCATAAATTTTGAAAGATAATTTTTTGGGATACATCAATATGGGTTGGTGTTTGTTTTCTTTTAGGGATTGAAATACTTCAACCTCTCCTTGACTTGAGGGTTCACGTTGAGAAATATGTGGTGGTTCTTGAGGGTTTCTGTGAGAAGTCTGGGTTTTCCTTTAAAGATAATTTGTTTCTTTTCTCTAACAGCTTTTAATGGTCTGTTCTTTTACGGAATTTCTGAACTCTTGAATATTATATGCCTTGATTTAGTTTTTTTGTGTGTGTGATCATGACTATTTGGAATTCACTTATCTGTCTCAAATTCTTTTTCCATGCTTAGAATGTTTTCTGGTATTACTTCTGTGAAAAGGTTATTTTTATGCCATTGGTTCTATCTTCTTATTCTCCCTTCTCATTGATCTTGTATTAGTCATCTTTGCATCATTTAACAGCTTTTGGATTGATTTTTTTTTTCTGGACCTTTGCTATTTTAAGCAGACTTTCATCTGATGATCACCAGCCTCAGCCCTGCCTTCTAGATCTGGTGTTCTATCCTCACATTGTTTGACTCTGCTACATATACCTCTATTTGAGTTTGTATAGAACTCAAATAGAACTAAACTATACAGAATTCAGTTCTATTTTTATGTTAGGCTTTCATGGTCTCCATCATCTTTCCTAAGATCCTCTATTATTTTTTATCTGTATCTACTCTATATCCACTAATCATTTCATTCATTATGGCCATCATCTGTTTAACTATCTTGTTCTGTTTTTGTCAAGAGACCCATTAATTCATTTAGTTACTTCTGCTGCTACCACTTCATCAAATTCATTGGGGAAATTTTTTATTTCTTCCATCTTAATGCTCCTTGATTTGCATTGGGTGAGTTGGGGGTTAGAGGTTGCATCCTGATCACATGTTTTCTTATTTTCTATTTTTTAGTTTCTATTTTTTTATTTCCATTTTTCCTCATTTCTGTTACTTATTTTCTGTATTGAAGCTTGTATATTGCTTATGGTAGGTAGCTTTATTAATAGTACTGAGACCTCTTTAGGAAATGACTACTTTTTAGAGATATGTTCTAGGCCTTGCTGGCTTCTGGCTTTTGAGTCTGTCCAAGTATCCTGCCTGTTCAATTTGTTAAGGATGAATGGCTGCTGCCTGTTTGGCCTAGCACTCAGTTCTTTGGTATTAGGCTATAGTATTGTTTATGAGCCCCAGAAAATCTAGGTATTAGCATACAAGGAAGATCAAGTGATCACAACAACATTGTCACCTTGGATAGGTAGCATGATCAGTAATAACAATCACATCAAGCAGAGACTAGAAAATGATAAATTGTGATAAGTATATTTTGGTACTTTTAACCATAGCTGCAAGATTTATGGTTATCTAACAAAAATCTAAGCAAATTAGAAAGTTATACACAACCACTAGAGTTATAATCTGTTTGGTTTTGTCAGAGG
>RJWM01045156.1:0-12931 GCA_004363535.1 Dasyprocta punctata | reverse complement strand
TTCCTCTGCCTTTTCCTCCTCCTCCTTTGCAGACAAGATCTCCTCCATAACCTCTCGCTGTTGGAAGATGATCACCCACAATCTCACAGGGAGGGAGAGGAGGGAGAAACCATTGACTGACTCAGTTGCAATTACGTGATATTCAGCACCAAGTGTTACTTGTATTGCAAGACATCACTTGTTCATCAAGTTAAAATTTGTTAGAAATGTTCATTCATCTTGTGGAACACTCACAGAATAAGTTACTTGAAATCCAAGGTTTTATTGTAGTTGCTATCTGTTTTATACTCCTATTTATGCTGTACAGGTTTTATATCAACTCAGTTTCTTCATTCCTGAGTTTTTTCTTTTTTGTTTTGTTTTGTTTTTTAAAGCAGGGAGTTGAGACAGGGTGTCACTATGTGGTGCAGGCTGGCCTTGAACTCACTTATGTGGCCCAGGCTGGCCTCAAACCTGAGGCAACCCTCCTGTTTCAGCCTCCCAAGTGCTCGGATTAGAAGCATACACCACCATGCCTACCTGTGAGTTCTGTTTTTATTCATCTTGCTTACCTGGATTTTATCATTAAAGATCTTTTTTTTATTTTTATTTTTATTTTAAACAAACAGAAAATAAGAAATCAAAACAACAGTTTCACACCAACCAACAAAACAACAACAATCATCAGCATATTGGATATTCCCAAAAATTATTTAAGATAAAAAATATAGACATGAAACATTATCTAACAAATTATTAACACAATTGTTTTCAAATGAACATTTTGCATTAAAAATAAAATCTGAAGGTGACCCTGAGAAAATTACATTTCACTCAAAATTCTTTTTCTCTGTCACAACTAATTTTTTATATACATAGATTTTGTTTCAGATGACATGATACTCTACCTAAAAGATCCCAAAAACTCTACCAAGAGACCCCTAGATTCAACAAGCAGACCTACCTATGCAGCTGGCCACAAAATCAACACTCAAAAATCAACAGCATTCCTGCATATGAACAACAATCTCACTGAGAGAGAAACCAGGGAAACGACACCCCCTACAATAGAAATTTCCCTCTTAAGACTGCTTTCATTGTGTCCCACAAGTTCCGGTATGTTGTATTGTCCTTGTTGTTCAACTGTAGAAACTATCTAATTTCTTCTTTAATTTCATCTGTGACCCAAAGATTGTTCAGAAGTGTGCTATTTAATTTCCATGTGTTAATGAAGTTCTTGTAGTTTCCTTTGACATGGATTTTCAATTTCACTGCACTATGGTCTGATAGTATGCATGGAATAATTTCAATTCCTTTACATTTACTCAAGCATGTTCTATGAACCAGTATATGGTCTATTTTGGAGAATGTTCCATGTGCAGCTGAACAGAATGTGTATTCTGCTGTTGTAGGGTGGAAGATTCTATAAATATCTACTAAGTCCATTTGCTCAAAGGTTTGATTTAATTCTAACATTTCATTGTTGATTTTTCATCTAGTTGACCTGTCTTTTTGTGACAGCAGGGTATTGAGGTCTCCCAATACAATTGTATTAAGGTTTATTTGATTTTTCATGTCCATTAATAATTATTTTATATAACTGGGTGCACTAGTATTTGTTGCATATATATTTATGATTGTTATCTCTTCCTCTTGGATTGTTCCCTTTACCAATATATAGTGACCTTTGTCTCTCTTAATCAGTCTTGGCTTAAAATTAACTTTATCTTCAAATAGAATAGCTACCCCTGCTTTTTTCTGGACTCCTGTCACATGGAGTATTATTTTCCATTGTTTAACTTTCAATCTATGGGTATCTTTTTTAATTAAATGTGTTTCTTGTATACAGCATATTGTTGGATCTTGCTTCTTGATCCATTGTGCCAGTCTATGTCTTTTGACTGGTGAATTAAGACCATTAACATTGATGGCTAAAACTGATGTGTATTGACTTATCCCTTTCATGTTGTTTTCTATTTTCCTGGTGGATTCCTTCTATTGGGGTTCGTGGAGCTGTAATACTTATCATCCCTTTCTAAAATGTCCTTCAAAACATTTTGGAGTGCTGGTTTAGTGGTCGTGAATTTCCTCAGCTGTTCCTTATCATGGAAGTATTTTGTTTCTCCCACTATTTTGAAAGATAGTTTTGCGGGATACATCAATCTGGGTTGAAAGTTGTTTTCTTTTAGAACTTGGAGTACTTCACTCCAAGCTCTCCTTGACTTGGGAGTTTGTACTGAGAAGTCCACTGTAGTTCTGATGGGCTTTCCTTTATAGGTGATTTGTTTCTTTTCCCTAACAGCTTTTAAAGTTTTATTCTTGTGTTGAATTTCTGGAATCTTGACTATGATATGCCTGGAAGTAGATTTTTTTTTTTATCATTACTAATTGGAGTTCTATATGCCTCACTTATTTGTGTGTCAAATTCTTTTTCTCTACCAGGAAACTTTTCTGACACGATGTTTGTAAGGATGTTTTTGATGTCATTTGTAGTATCTCCTGCTTGTTCACTGACCCCAATTAATCTTAAGTTATTTTTCTTTGTCTCATCAAACAACTGCTGGATTGATTTCTCATGTTCCCTTGCTAGTTTTGAAGAATCTTTCTTTTCCTGGTCACTAACTGCGAGCCTGTCTTCAATATCTGAGATCCTGTGCTCACATTGGCTTAATCTGCTTTGAATACTTTCAATGGAGTTTCTATTCTCCTGGATATCTGCTTGAATCTGCTTTATGGAATCCATTTGCTTCCTATGTTGTCCTTCCATAATTTGCTTAAGCTCATTTATTTTTTTGTCTGTATCTGCTCTAACATCACTAAGCATGGTGTGTATTTTGGTAATCTCTGTGGTTATTTGAGAGATTATTTCTGATTTCATTTTTTCCAAAGCCTCATTTAATTGCTTTGTTACCACTTTGAAGAAACCTTGTAGGGGGCTTTTCGATTCTCCAGCCTTATTGCCCCCTGGGTTTGCTTTTGGTGAACTGGGTGTCTGGGGTTGTGACCCGTTTAAGTGTCTTCTCATTTCTTTTCTTTTTTAGTTTAATTCCTAAAGTGATACCTGTTAGTTGCCTGAAGTGGGCTACTTTAATGGTGGTATTAAGGACTTCCAGGTGATGAGCACTTCCCAGAGATATCTTCCAGGTGTAACTGGTTCCTGGGCTCCGAGTGTTTTGGAAAATCCCACCTCCTCAGTTTGTCAGAGATGAGAAACCACTGCTCGCCTAGCCCAGTCCCTCATTCCTTGGCACCACGCCTCAGCTCTCTCTGCAACCCCCAGTCAATCCCAGTCCTGGACCATCAAGGCCAACAGCTATCCAGTTCAGTCGAGTTAATTCTGGCTGCAGTGGCACCCACAGCACCAAACACAGCCAACAAAACAGTAAACTGATCCAATCCCTGATTTACAATCCCCAACCATATAAACTGAATTTATAACCATACAACAGAATGCAAAACAATCATATATAGTACTTAGGTTCACAAAATATCAATTCTGTCCCCAAGGGTCAGAACCCAAAATGAATTTAAGAAAAAGCAGAAAAGTGGGAAAAGAGAAAGAGACTGTAAGTAGGTTGGAGAACAAAGATGGCTCCCACCAACTTAGGGAAACCACTGTGGAAGACTGAGGGAAAAGAAAGCCAAAAGAGACAAAAAAAGAGAACAGAACAAGACCACACCCAAAAGGAGGGCAGAAACCACACTCGCACTAAAAAAGTAAAAAAAAAAAAAAAAAAAATAAACTAAACAAGAAAAGCAATAAAAAGAAAAAAAATAAAAGTCCACTTCCACTAGGATTCTCTCTAGATGCACTGGTAAACAGCCTGTGGAGACAGCAACCCAAATTGTGGCACTGTATCCCTGCAAGCTAGCAACTGCTCGTGGACAGAGTAGTAGACAACCTTAGCAAGCCTCCCCTGAGAACAGCCTCCTCAGGCTCGCAGCCATCCAAGCAGTCTCTATGGGTCTGTGCCCAGCTAGGAACCACTGGGGGACAGCAACAGTTTTATCCCCAGGCATATCTGGCCTGATTCAGGAATGGCTCCCAGCAAATCACTCTCTCCTGCGGGAGGACCAAGCCCTCCGCACTCACTGCCAGCCAGCACAGTCCTCCATGCCTGCTGCTCTCCTCCACCAAGGAATGGCTCTGCAGAGGTCCAGGGGTTACCAGCCACTGCCAACACTGCAACTGTGCACCACCAGGCTCCAACAGCTCCCCTCATGCAGTGAGTCTGGCTCTGGATGAAGGCTCCACCAGCTACCACCTTCTTCTTAGTTGAATTTTTCTTTTCACTCCCTCTGTGGGGTTTGATTCAAACTTCAGGCTCTTCCTGGGTCCAAGGAACCCATCTCCCTCCTTTTTGTCTTCCTCAAGATGGTGTGTTTCCACGTCTAGACAGTGTCTCTCAGAGAGGCTGTTTTCCCTGCATCCTACTACTCCGCCATCTTCCCAGAAGTCCTAAAGATCTTTTTTAAAAAAATTCCCCTGCTGGGCATGGTGGTAAACACCTGTAGTCCCAGCACTCTAGAATCCAAAGCAGGAGGATTGCCTTGAGTTTGAGGCTGGCCTGGGGTACATAGTGAGATCAAGGACAACCTGAGTTACATAACAAGACTCTGTCTCAAAAAACAAATTCTTATAAAGGTAATGTCCTTGAGTTTGTTCATGTATGCAAATGTTGTCAGTAGCCATAAAACTTTGATCCCACCTTGGTATAATTTTTCTTCAGAATACTGCAGCAGTTTGTCAATCATCTTTTGATACTGTATGTGGCTATGGGAAAAACAGAACAGTCAGTCGGGCTTGTTTTTATTTATTTGTCTTCTTTTCTTTTTAGATCAATTGTATCTTAAAGTCAGCCCCTGAATCAACTGCATCAATACCATCTGGGAATTTGTTCAAATGCAATTTCCCAGGCCCCATTTGGAGTTTTGAGTTAGGAATTCTAAGCATAGAGCCTGACAATCTGTTTTAACAAACCTATCCAGAGGATTCTCGTGCACATTGAAAATTGGTAACTAATTAAATATTTACTATTTCTTCCCAAATACAGATGTCTCCTCTTGAAATTTAATAACCTAATTCAGCATCAGGTTGGGAGCACTTTAGTTGATGAAAGATGCAGGGTAAATAAATACATCACTTAGTTCTTAGGACTGGATGGCCCTTCATCTTGAGATCATTTTAATATATGTCTGTTGTTCCAGCATAACTTTATAGTGTCTTCTTTCACTCTCGGAACTGTTGTAATTTGGTGGATAGGTTATATGGTCACCCTGTTTATACTCAGAATCTGGTTTTTTTTTTTTTAATATCAATGGCTTGGACCTGGGAAGTAGCTCATTGGCAGTATGTTTTCCTAGCATGAATAAGGTCTTAGATTCCATCCCCTGACACCTCAAAAAATAAAATACAAATCTATGGCTGATCAAGATGTCCCATTATTACCAGATGAATGGTCTTATAGGGCTTCTTTCTAGGTTCTTGGTGTCCTGAACAAAGAATTGGTCAAGGCACACAGAAAAGCAGCAAAAGTTTACATTCACTGAAGGCAAAGAAGAGTGTGCTCTGTAGAGTGGCAGTGGGTGGGTGAAAAGACCCACAGTGGCCCTCAGGGGAAGGAGAAGGGGTCTTTTGTATCCAAAATTTCCCGGTCGTGTTTTTTATGTAAATAAGTCACTGAGACAGTTGTTCTGTCAAACACTCACTTGACATCACACCATGTATAAACTGTCCTATCAAAAAACTCATTTGGCTTCTTGGTGCATAAAAATAAAGGACCCAGAATTGTGTCTTTTGATTGATTGTGTCCTCCACATGCAAATGAAGGATTGAAAAGAGCATCTTCTGATGGATCCTGTGAACAATGCCAGATTCAGATGAAAGGTTGAAAACAGTAAGTTTCTGATTGGTCCAAAATAACACGTTTCTGATTGGTTCTGTGTACCCAGATGACGGTGTCACTGTATCGGGAGTGTCCTCCCCTGGGGAGTGTCCCTCATCCTGTTGCCCTGTCTCACTACGGACTCTGTGGAAGCCTTGATAGGAGATGAAAGATAGAGGCCGATTGGGTTTTAAAGCAAAAAAGAAAAAAAATCCCTGTTTTGAAAGTTAATTATCCTCATTTCAAAAGCTAGCTTTTGACTTTCTATTGGACCATAGTCGAAAGTGAATACCTCTTTGGGTATGGGACACCAGCTGCCCCACATGAATTTGTTGTCTGACTTACTAGATGAGAGTCCAGCACACCAATAACCCACCTTCATCATGTGGTGCAGTGTATTTGGGATTAGGCTTCAGCAGGTCCTAAAAGTAGCGTGAATGAGTGGGTGGCTATCACTGTTGGAATCCCTACTCCTGCCCACAAAGAGTATTCCCTATGACCAGTTGACTGGGGAAAAAAGATAGGACTGGGGATGTGGCTCAGTGGCAGAGTGCTTGCCTAGAACTCATGAGCCCCTGAGTTCAATCTCCACCACCAAAGGGGTGGGAGCAGCTTGTGGTTCTGCATGAAAGCTGGAAATGGGCTTCGACATTGCAGCAGCCCAACAAAGGGCTGGCCCTGGAGTCAAAGATTGGAGAATTCTTTCCAGCAGGTGGAATTTTAAGCACAATGTCTCATTTCTTATCTTGCTGAAATGAAAGATGGCCTGAGGAACAGCTCTAAAATAACACATAGTTAGGAGTTAATGATTTAGTAGGATATTCGGGGAAAAGAATAAGATACGAAGACTGATAATGAATTGGAAAACTTGTCCTCAGGAGAAAGACCTGTGTGAAGGGATCACTCAGAAATAGCAGAAAATGTAAGGATATTTGTATCCTGAGTAAGTGTTCACCAAAGGTTCTTACTGCAAAGGAGGCTTTCTTTAACCAAGTAAACGTGATGACCCTCTTATTTCAGCACTGGGGACTCTGTGGTCAGTTATTCAGTGCTAACGACTCCAGTGTGTTAAACTATTGTGATTACTACATGAGCCCTTCTGTTTATTAACATAATCAGTCCAGGCTGTCTCTGATAATTGGGTGCTACTTATTAATGTCTCTGCCACCCTAAGATGACATCGTACTTATTGAAATCATAGAAACTCAAGTATTTTCCACCCCCACCTCTGGCATAGAAGACCTACCCTGTGGTACTTTTCAAATATGTTGCCTTATTCTCATTAATGAATTTCTCAATGCTTTTATGACAAGTTTATCTTCAGGGCTTCAATGTAACAACAAATTCACTCTAACATTCTCATCTACTTAAATCTTTCTATTTATTTATCTACAAGGGATCTCTGAAATCTCAACTCAGCATAGGCCATCAGTAAATCCAATTTTCAGTCTGCCAACAAGAGCTCAGTCGGTACCTGAGGAGACAAAGGCCATCTCCTGAATCTACCCCATTCTAGGTCTGGGTCTACTGACCACAGGGCCCCTAATTCAGGGAACTCAACGTCTAAGCCCACCACTGCTCTGCCTCTCTGAGAAGTGGTCTGCACCACTGGTAGAGTCTGGGTACTGGTACCTTTTTAACTTATATTCAGGAGTGCAAGGAAAAATTGGGTAGATTCTCTGAGGACCCTGAAAGTTTGCAGACAGATTCCATACCCTAACAGTGACTTTTGATCTGACCTGGTGTCAGCTCTAGAAGTTTAGAAGTTTAACCAAGAGACTCAGCAGGGAGCCAGGATCCTTACTTTGTAAATATCCTCATCCTGTGCAAGAGGAGGGTACAGAGAGTTTGTGAGTGCTACACCGGCCGTGAAGGGAGTGGGGTGGCCTGTGTACAATAAATATAAAGGAGGAAAAGAGGCTTGTTCCCCCTTTTTTGCTCTGGCTGCTGCCCTGAAGTGTTGCCCCAGTGTCATGACACCCTGCCTTGGAGCCAGCTGATTATGGACTAAAACCTCCAGAAACAGTGATCTGAATAAACCTTCCCTTCCTTCATTTTGGATTTCAGGTGTTTTTTTCCCAGCAATGAGAGAAAAGTAACCAAGACACCTGGCAAGATGTTCAATTTATCCTCATCTCTTGTTGCATAGCTGTAGAAAAAAAGAGATTATAAAGGTGGTAAAGAAGCCTTTGCAGCTTCACCCTCTGAACCAGTCAGCTCCTGGATTATTTGGGTCCCAATAGAGACCTGGGTGGAATTATAACACGGGGTGAAGAAGCCAACTGAAAGTCATACATCAAGCCCATCTCAGCTGTGACAAAGGGTGCCCAAACCTGTGAATTATGGTAAACTCAGGTCTATTCGTCAAGGCCCTGAAGAGAACCCTGTTGCTTTTCAGTTTCAGGCCGAAGAAGCACTCCATAAATACACTAACTTAGATTCTGAGTTTAGAGAAAGACAGATTACTCTAAGGTAGTAGTTTATCAGTCAGTCAGTCAGTCAGTCAGTCAGTTCCAGATATTAAGAAAAAACTCAAAAACTCCAACTGGGTCCAAAAACAGACATAAGCCAATTGGCTGATGAAGCTTATTTCATGTCCAATAACTGTGATAAAGCAGAGGACAAACAAGTACTGGATAAAGAAAGGAGGCAGACTAAAGCCATGATTAGCCTATTTGATAGGTCTTGTGACAAAGCCCACAGCACTAGAGGAACCTGAGTAACCCAAAGAATGGAGCAAGTTAGAATGCTTCAAGTACATCAGACAGGACACTGGACAAAGGAATGCCCTCAGCAACCACCTAACCTCTGTTAGACTTGACAGAACACAGAAGATCCTTAGCGGTGGAAAAGAGACTGTCCTTGTTCACAGGGAGAGGTGAGCTCAACTGTCACCTTGATCGCCAGGGAAGGAGGCTTGGATAGTGAGTGGTAATGGTACCGAAATAATCTGCAGGGCTCCCACAGAAGAAAAACATAACTAATTCACAGGAGCCTCAGGTAATGTAGAGACCATTTTAAATGTAGAGAACAGTTTAAAACTTGTATTTCTAATACTAAGCGTATTTCTAACACTGTTCAAGGATGAGACTGGGAAACATAGCCTGTTCCCACGATTAGAAAGTTACAAATTTAATGAGCCTTGCCACTCCAGGTGCCAGTTGCAAGATAAGTGTAGCTCAGCCACCAGAAATGTTTTGGTTATATTCAAGTCCAAAGAGTTATCACTTCAAGGACATCCCTGCTTAGCCTCAGACAATCTTTGATACTTCCTCTATGTTGTGCAATAGTAACCTCATTAGTTTCTGGAAGAGTACATTTTGCCTTGCAATTAGTGACAAAGACATGTATAAACAACTGTAGAATAGTATGTTATCTGTCTTTTGTACTTCCTTCTGAAAACATATATAAGTCACTGTTAACTTCAAGTCGGGGCTAATGATTTGGAACTGAGATTTCCATTAGTCTGGTAGCATAATAAACTTGTGTGCCTTCCAAAGTTCCTCTGGTGCCATTGTCTTCTGTCTGGTCTGGTTCTGAACTCTGCAGTGGTAATATTAGATGTTGTAGACAAACCAGTCATAGTCCTATATGATAGTGGTGCAACTTATTCAGTTTTAGTTTTTTATTCGGTAAGCTTTCATCCCATTCTAAAGTTGATGTGCGCCTTGGGGTGTAGGGAAAGATATATCATAAATTTATCTTACCTCTTGTAACTCCAGGGACTTTGAGCTCTGCTAGGTCACATGATTGTTCTGGAGGAAGTCTTGCTAAAGCATATTGTGAAAGGGAATAAAAACAGGACCCAGTGGAATGCTACAGGGGATGCTTTGCTAAGATATCTCCAAAAGAATGGTAAATATGAAGGGCAGACATAGCCAAAGATGGTCCCTGGGGTAGTTAAACAAGTAAATTCTCATTTATCTGTACTTTACCCTTCCCATTTCCCACTTCTGCTTTTTTGTAAAGAAAAACTTCAATAAATAACCAGAGAAAACTATGATCAAGGATTCAGTCTAAGAGACTGTGGCCCCCTGATCCCATAACTTTGTCTCTCTCTTGTTGTCTTTTCACCCATCACACCTTGTTTTTGGGACCTGTCACCTCATAGATACCAACACTGGGGGAGTTAATCAGACAGTTTTCATTAACCCTACTCTGAACTGCCATTTGGAAGATCTCCTTTTCCAAGTTGACTTTATGGTAATACCAGAGTACCCCACACCATAATTGGAAGAGATATACCCTTCCTGTTCAGGGTCACCAAACCTTTGGTTGCTAGGGATCCAACCAGCCTGAGCCCATGGAGCCCAACGTCTCTGCTGAGAATTGATCCTCAAGCATAGTATGATGCCACCCTGGGGAGGACTGTCAAACCCACTCCAGTAGTAATTCTGCTAATGGATTCTAATCTATATCTTCACAGAAAACTGTATTTCCTTAAGAAAGAAGCTAGAGTAGGGTTAAAGCACATTATCAATAATTTCTTGGCCATAGTATTACTGGTGCCATGCCAGTCCTTGTACAATACAGATCAGTAGTCAAGCCATCAGGAGAATATTGCCTAATACAGATCTCAGAGCCATCAATAAGGCAGTGATATCCATTCATCCATTAACAGAAGATCCCTCTACCATTTTAGAACAGACCCTGGAAGACACTAACAATTCTGTCCTTGTTGCTAAATATGCCTTCTTTTCTATCCCTGTATATCCTAGCTCCCAATATTTGTTTGCATTTGAATGGGAGGATCTCCAAACAGGATACTGCCAATAGTATTCATGGAATGTCTTACCTCAGGGCTTTAGAGATATTACCCACTTGTTTGCTCAAGACCTGAGAGACCTAAAATTAAAAAAGGGAGGCCTATTACTGTATATAGATGATCTCTTTTTTTGTAGCCCATCTAAAGGGCTATCTGATAAGAACACCATTAAGATTCTTAATTTTGGGCTGGGGATTTAGTTCAGCAGTTCAAGTGTTTACCTGGTAAGTGCAAAGTCCTGAGTTCAGTCCTTGGGATTCTCAATTTTCTAGCCAAAAGGTTTTACAAGATGTCTCAAGATAAGGCCCAGATCTCTCAACAAACAATGACATGTATGGAATGTGTTTTAATTCCAGAAGAAAACAACTGTCCTGAAGGAGAATACAGGCGATTTGCCATCTGGGTCCTCCAGAATCCAAATAGAAACTGAGGGCTTTCTTGGGAATGGCAGGCTTCTATCTTGAGGGCCAGAAACTGAACCTTTGAAATGGACAGTAGCTTCTCAATGTAAGGTCGAAATCCAACCTGACTCCCCCAGCCCCAGCCTACTTGCCAGCAGATGCACTAAGTTGTGCAGGGAATTCAGCTCAGCACTGGAGTCTGTTATCTGCAAGCACAGGAAAGGAGATAAGATAGGATAAGGGATTCTGCAGGTCCAAGGGCCATCTGGAAACACCCAAGAATTTACATTGAACACTTCAAGGATGCTGCCCACTGAGATGCAAGACAGCCGAGAACTTTGACCACAGATGTCTATTGGGATCTTCCTGCTTTCTCTCCATCCCTGTAAAAAGGGACCCACTTCTCTTTGTTTGGGGCAGGCGGTCTTATTGTACTCTTTGCCTGAACCCAGGCACAATAAATTCCATGCCATGCTGCCTTTACACAAGTCAGGTGGCTTCTGCTGGTTCCTCCTTTCCCACCATATATTACATATGTTATACTCAAGATTTCATGGCCTTAAAACAGGAGGCCTTAGCATTTTTATCCCTGACCTAACTAAGCCTTTTCCTTTCTTTGTGGTTGAGAGACATGGAGTAGCTGCAGGAGTGCTAACTGAATGTCTAGGCAAAAACAAAAAATGAAAAAAAACATTTGCTTACTTTTCCAAGTGACTAAATGGAGCACCATGGGACTGGCCTACCTGCCTGCAATAAATAGCTGCTATGGCACTGTTAGTACAGGAAACTTCTAAGATAACTTTAGAACAAAAGCTCTCAGGCCTAATTCTACATCAAGTTAAGCCTCTGTTAGAATTCAAGGGATATTTGTGGATGATCAGAGGAAGACTCATCCATTATCCATCCGGCCATTCTCTTCAGTTCTGCACTGTCTCAAACCCTGACACACTCCTCCCAACCAACCAACAGATAGAACATGAGTGCAAACAGATTATTGCTCAGAATTGTGCCAGCCACCCCAATCGGAGGGAACAGTCATTAAGTGGGTCGACTAACACACGGTGGACTGATGGCAACAGGTTCACACAGGATGGCATTGGGAGGGCAGGCTATGATATAGTCAGCTCCACCCGGATCATTGAAGCAAGAGGATTCCCCCCAGGACTTCTGCCCAAAAGGCAGAACTTGTTGCCCTCACCTAGGCTCTCCAGCCAACCCAGAGCAAGAAGATCAATATATACACACTGATTATAGATGTGTCTTGATGGTTCTATATGTACATTCAATCTGAAAAAAAGAGGACTTTTGACTAGTCACCAGTCTCCAATAAAAAACAGACCAGAAATCTATAACTTTCTCAAGTCAATAAATCTCCGAAGTGAGGTAGATGTCCATTGCAAGCGAAATAAATCCTCCATGGACCCTGTCTCCCAGGAAAATTCTGTAAGAAACATTCCACTCCTAAACAGGTTGCTTTTCAATATAATTCTGGTCCATTAACAGCTCTACCCATAGCCCCATTCCAAGATCTGGACTTATAACCAGGATACTCTATAGAAGAGCTTCATATGATTTGTAATGAGGAAGAAACTCTAAAGGTCCAATGGTGGTAGGACTCTGTTTTTGCCACAGTGAGTACAATGGAAAATCATTAAGTCCCTAGGTTGAGATGCCACCACCACCATGGCACATAGGCTCTTCCTAAAGCCTGAAGTCTATAATGTTGCAGCCCAGATCTGCAAGGCATGTCCTATCTGTGCCCTCCATGACCCACAGACTCATTCCCTCATTGCCTGAGCTAGTACAAAGGTGTGGGTCTGCCCATGGAGAAGACTGACAAATAGACTTTACCCACATGCCTATATGTAAGGGACAATCACACCTTCTAGTATGTATTGACA
>RJWM01045155.1:0-12928 GCA_004363535.1 Dasyprocta punctata | reverse complement strand
AGATATTACTTCATGCCTGCCTGGAGTTCTAGAATGGATTAAAATGTCAGCATCAGAGAAATGAAATTCATCTTTTTACTGTTTAAAATTAAACAATAATTTAAAACTCCGAGCATTAGTTGTCTGTTAGCATAAGTTGTCTGTCAGAACAGGGACTATCAAGAAGATTGTTTTACAGATGTGACATGTACTGAAATGTCAAGTGTAATTTTTGGTACGTGGCTGATTTTCAGTATTTTTTCTGTATTAATTCTTATGTATTTATGTTCACAATGCATAGAACAACATAAACCGGCTAAAAGAAATCTGGGTGTAATGAGGTGCACAAGACTTTTAGGATCCTCTGGTTATACCGAAGTGGCTTCCTGTGAAGTCTTCCAGAGAGCAGGGTGGACACTCGCTCATCTCTCACGTTACTGTCTACAATTCTGTTTTCAACTGAACAAAAGAACAAACACGTACCTAAGAAGCACAAGACTATGAATTCATACTTATCTATCTGCTTTTGTCCTTCTGGAATCTTAACTGATGTCACACTACAATTATCTAAGAAGTACACACACACACATACACACAAACTCTTAACAGATGAAGCAGTAGGAGGAAAGATTGGATCACCCCGTACTTGTTACGGGTGATTTATTAACTTGTTATTCAATACTTGTTTGAAATTTGTGTAAGGATTTTTTTTGGGGTTCTCTAGAGGAACAATTTCAGTGTAAAATACATCCATGTTTATACAGAGGTGTTTATTAGAGAGGTTTACTGGATCAAGGGCAGAAAACTTCACAATGGCGATCTGGGCATTAGAGCGTCACAGGATTGGGCAGCAGGTAGAGGGGGCAGTTCTGCAAATTTACTGTAGGGTCACTCCTGTGAGTCTGTGCTGGAAAGAAAGAGACTGCAGACCACTGTCTGAGGAGATGGTGAAGACTGGAGCACTTTCCTTCTTCTTTCCCTTTTTATTTTGCCCAACCAACAAGCCTCATATTGGTGCTACCCATATTGTGGAGGTTCCTCCAGCCCCTAGTTTTCTAGTTTTTCTAAAATTCTTCCCTTTAAGATATATTTGTTCAAACTGAAGACTTTTCCTTTCTTGCTTCATCAAATACTCTTGTATTCTTTAGAATTTAGGTCTCCTAAAATACCACTGAAATGGCAGCAAAGAAACAAACCCATAAAGCCAAAGAAAACTATAGAGGGCAAGAGAATTCTAGAATCATTTAGAAACTTGATGTTGAAGGAAAAGTGGGTAACTGACTTGGGAAAGTCAAAGCATTCACAGTCTATCATACTCATCATGATGAAATGGAAGATCAATGTAAAGAAAGATGATTCACCCAAAGAAATATGGGAAGCTCATTCCTGAGGGGCCTGTTTACTGTGGAAGATGAAGGTGAGGCCTGGTTCTGTATTTATGTGAAAGAAACTTTTACATAGTTAATTAAGAATGGAGTTGATAAAAAACATAATAAAATCGAAGCATTTATACTCATGAACAATGTGTAGTTAATAGTAGTTATACCATAAGAACAGATGAAACAGTAGAGGAAAAATTTTCCACAAATGCAAGTGTTCTTCAGACTAAAGGACATGAATCTTAGGAATAGTCGGGGAAAAATGTGGACCCATTTAATGTGGAGAAAAAGTATATATATATAATTATGTGCCCATGTATGTGTATGTGTGATGTGTGTGTTGTACATATAACATGTCTACATATACACATGTATAACACACATATCACACATATATTTATCACTAATGCCCACCACTGTAGAATTTTTTAACATTGAAGATAATCAAGAAACAAGCTCAAGAAAAAAGTCATAAAATAAGAATCAAAGTGTCACAATATTCTCTATAATAGAAAAGAAAAACTTGAAATTCTGAAATGACTTTTTTAAAGTTTTTTTATTATATAACAAAAAGAATGTGTAAAACATTAGAAAAATATTGGCAAGAAATACAAATGTAATGAATGCTATATTATTTTTAAAAGAACAATTCACAGTAAAAATGAAATCTGAAAATGACCCTGTGAAAACTACTTTTCACTCAAAATTCTTTTTCTTTAACTATCTTAACTAATTTTATATATATATATATATATATATATATATATATATATATATAAACATACATGGTTTTTCTTTCAGTTTGTCACACAAGTGCAGCAATATGAGGGTTACATATGTGTAATTTATGACTTTTTTTGAAACAGTGTCTCACTCTGTAGGTCAGACTGGCCTCAAACTCACAGTGATACATCCTCCTGATTCAGCCTCCCAAGTGCTGAGCACTCAGTGAGATAATCACTGATATACCAATATTATTTGCCTACTGAACCTGGCAATTCAATTGGGAGTATAGAAAGGTTTTTAAACATTTGAGGATTCAAATTGTTCTATTCTTTTACCATTTCTTTAAAAACAGTACTGAAAGTGGGTCCCATCAAAACAAGAGCTTACACAGAAAGGAAGAATGAGGTAGTTATCTGATGCTGTGAAGCTGTGCATGTAGCTCTCATCCTATCGGCTGAGTACTGTGCTGGCCAGGTGATCTCTGTAGCCTCTTAATAAATCAGTAAACTCAGATTTGTCAAAAACAAATTTCAGTGGCCTATTTTTATCATGTTGGCAAGCAATTAGGCTTTATTTTTCAGAATTAATATCCACCTCTTTAAGTGATTATGTTATCAGTCAGTAGTCCCTAAACACTTTTTGAATAGGTAATTTTCTCACATAATTTAAAACAGTATATTGACAGGGGCAAAGTAATTATTTTTTCTTGATGGATAATGTTGTTAAAGTAGATAGTGGATCAAAACAGTATACAAAATGAATAAATCCCATTGAAAGACGTTCCAGATATCAGATTTTCTAAATAATAAACTGATGTAAATATATTAATAAGAAGGCGAATGAGCTCAAATTTCATCATAATAAAAACCACTAATGTTCAAAGACATAATGAATCATCTCATTTGAATATTTTTATGAGTAATATTAACAATGACAACTTGAATGGTTTTTTCAGTCGAATGGTTTTTGTATTTTTTGTTTTACTTCTTTCTTGCAACATTCAAAGAAATAAAAATTAATTTTCACCATAGCAAATTCTATGATCATGATATGAAAAGATTCTTTTCCACTGAATCACCTTTCTGTTCTTTTGTTTATTTAATATGATTACTTTTCTTCATTTTAATTGCTTCAGTTTCTCTGTCTTCGATGGATTTGAAATAGCAAGTTAGGATAACCTCCACAACTCTGTTTCTATTTCTTTTGTATACACACACACAAAAACTTTAGATATCTTTGTTTTATATTCAATATTTTTTTCTACATTATGGGAGTGACCACATTAGCAATTTTTATTCATAATAATTTTACATTGCATTGGCATTTGTTTCCACTAGAAGGAGAAAAACTTCGTTAGTAGACAAGCTTATTAGCATTTTGTAAAAAAATAATAATTCCTTCTTTTTGTGTTAGTTCCATAATGTGAGATACCAAATGACTACTTAAAATCGGTTTCAATCTCTACACTTGAGCAATGAAGCATCTCCAGTGCGGTGAGTAGGAGGTTCCTATGCATGAATCTTCTGTCTTCGATTCAAAACATCTTGTAAGAAATAACAGTAACAGACAGCCATAGCGGTTGAACACTACAGTTGTTTACTTGGTGTTATATTGTCTGTCTTCATCATTTTGAAAAGGATCTATCTTGGAACATACTTGTTTGTTCATTTGTGTGATAAGGACGTAAATAAGACTCTTATATCAGGCTCTGAAACTATTTGGAGGTAGTTCTATTTCTATTGTGCCACTGACAAAACCAGATAGTGAATGTTTTTCCAGCTATCTGTGTAATAAGACAAGTACAGGATCTTAAGTACAGGATCAAAGGAAAACGAGTTCTGTGCTGCTGCGTTTCGGTAATTCATGCAGTGATAAGAGAGACATCGCTGTGAAAGTTTTATTGTTCTCCTCAAATTAAAGAGAGAAAGTACATGTAAAAGAAGAATAACTTCTAAATAATTACTGGGTTTTTTAAATTGTCTTTTCAATTGCTACATCGAATTATTCTAAGTTCAAATTCACCTCTAGAAGTAATTTCATTCTATGCTCTAATCTCTCATTTGATAATTTATTTCCTAGTAGATATCTACTAGGGAAAACATAGCTTTTCTTATTTTATAAAACTTGGACTAATTTAGGTTATTCTTGTACATCATCTCTATTTATAACTATTTGTATAAGTACTTTATTCTCAATATTTCTATTTATATATAAGAAAATATTCTCACCAAAATAATCTCCCTTACCTTCACTTTATTTTCAAGACAAATAGCGCTTTAAAAAATTATACGTCATACATAAAAGCAGCCAGCATACAAAAAATAGTTTCCTTAAAAGCATCATAATCTTAATCCCAGCACTCGGGAGGCTGAGGTAGGTGGAGCGTTGTGAGTTCGAGACCGGCTTGGGCTACGACGCGAGCGCAAGGCCGGCCTGAGCTACATAGTGCGACCCTGCCTCAAAAAACCAGGGCTGGGGAGTTTGGCTCAGTGGCTTAAGCGCATGCCCTGGCAAACGCAAGGTTTGCGTTCAATCCCCGGTACCGCAAAAAAAAAAAAAAAAAAAAAAAAAAGCTTCATAATCAAGTGCATGAAATGTTCATAATTTAATAGACTATTATGGCAAAAACAAGTTGTATAAAGAGTACACATAATCAAATCCCCTTAAATAGTACAGACTAACACTATCAAAACTAGTATTTGTAAATTTCCATTTGTGTGAATTTTACTTATTTGCTTTTTTAAAATATAAGAGATTCAACTCAGTTTCTGTTTTCTGCCTTGATCATAAGTCAGTGTTAGGTATAGGATAATATATTATTCAAGACGGAAACTATTTGACATAGGTTAAGAGGAGATGACAGTGGGTGAGGAAAGATAAAGGGTTTGTGGTGGGAGGAATTAAAGTGAAAATAGTATGCTGTCAAAGTGATTTTCTGGGACTTTGTCTTGGTCTTTTCAAGAACACAATCTGTTATTCAACTTCTGTTTAATTCTCTGTTTGAGATAACTTATGGTAGTTAGGGATTATATACAGTCTTATTGTGGCTTCTAAATCTGTAAAACATTTATGCTGTGGAAAATTTGGTAAGTTGAAAGTCCCTTAGTATGTATTTAGATGGGTAGATGGTACAAATCTATGGTTTTTGTTTTGTTTTGTTTTTTTTTTTTTTTTTTTTTTTTTTTTTTTTTTTTTTTTTTTTTTTTTTTTTTTTTTTTTTTTTTTTGTGGCACCGGGGATTGAACTCACAACCTCGCACCTGCCAGGGCAGGTGCTTAAGACACTGAGCCAAACTCCAGGACCTGGTTTTTTGAGGCAGGGTCGCACTATGTAGCTCAGGCTGGCCTTGCACTTGCGTTGTAGCCCAAGCCAGCCTCGAACTCACAACGCTCCTCCTACCTCAGCCTCCCAAGTGCTGGGATTAAAGGCGTGTGCCACCACGCCCGGCTCAAATCTATGTTCTTAACCATATCACCATGTTCTGCTTTCATGCTGATTCAAGGGGAAATACTGAAATCTACACTTGACAAAGAGACTGTCTTTAAACAGACCACTTTATTCTGTGGTCTATTTTCTAGAGATCTATGTTAGGGTCTATCTGACAGCTTTGCCAAACTTGAACATACTTCAGATAAAAATAGCCCAGTAATAGCTGAATCCTGGAATGATAAATAACTGAAAGTAAGACTTACAGGGTAGAAACATCTAGGAAAAAAAAAGTTGCTTGTTTAAGATTAAAGGTAAGAACTAATCCTGAGGATTAGAATGATTTGATAAATGGAGGGGACATGAAATAAAGCTGAATTCAATGCAGAATCCAAATTGAATGACTAAAAGTGATTAGTATTAGAAATGGTATTCTACTATAATGCATTTGAGGTCAGAGGAACATCATTTGCCTTCAGCATAGTGAAAGTGACCTCTTACACTATATTTAGAATGTGTCACAGTGAAGTTTATTTTCCTTGGTGGCTGATTTTATTATGTTTTATACTTATGAAATTTGCTTTCCTTTTAGTAGCCGATGAATTCTGTGTGTAATAGTCATGTTTATGACTGAGAAGAGGGAAACAATAGACTTTTCCCTTTTTTGTGAACACAGAAAGCTAGAAAAAGATCCTTACCACCTTAATCGTAGATGGGTGGCAAATTTGCAAAGATGAGCAAAAGAAATTTGATTTCAGGAATATCTTCATGTAGGTCATCATGTGTCATTTAAAGTAAATTGCAGAGCAGTTGGGATAACATAAATGAGCTAAAAGGGATAACATTTTAAAGGTAGCTAAACATCAAGTTTTGTATCAATCATGTCTTTACAAAATATATTCACTTAAGTTGTAAAATTCTACACAGAACTTGACAATTGTGTAAGCCTTGCATAAAACCCTTTGTAATACTATATGCAAATAATAAATATCATGTAGTTGCATTATCCATTTGTGCATTTTTATTACAACATAACCTAAATCTAATTTGGAGTTTTTACATTATATATTTTAATTTCTGGATAAAATGTCTGCATTGTAATTACAAAACTTAATTTAAATTATCCATTTAGTGAAGGCACTTATGTGAATTTATACATATCCAAATAATACTAAAGCTCATTGAACTTTAAGTAAAATTTCATCTGAATATTTGATACTTGAATTCTGAAAATATAGTATAGATGTATAATAGTGAAAATAAATACTGATTCTCTGATGTATACATTATGTATTGGAGAAAATTCTTCAATTTCTTTTCTTGTTCCTCAAATTGTTTAATTCCACATTGTCTGTTAGGTTTTGAAAGGCAGTCATATAAACCTGCAATGTAACTTTTCAAGTTAAGACACTTTTGGTTAAATTAAAACTGCATGAAAGGTTTATTTAATTGCACTCAATTTAAAAAGAAGGAATTTTCAGAAAACAGAGACAAATTTCTCCTGAAAGGACTTCATTGTTGAGATAAAAAATGAGGTTCAGATGTCAGCTACAGTGACCTCCATCTCCCTTAAAACAGAGTATGTTCTGCATCACTATCTCTGACTTTTGATGAGATACTACCTTTGGCTTTCTGAAATAATATTGTATGAGCTAAGTCACATATACTTCACAGGATAAAAATTTAAAAAAGAAGCTCTAAAAAATCACCTCTGCATAATCTACAGTATCTGTTATACTTTAACTTTGAAAATTAGTTGAGCACTTATTTTGCAAGATAAAAATTCTAAACCTTTTACATACTTAATCGAAATAGTCTTTGTAATAGTTGTATGAGATAGGCCCTATGTTTTTATCTAGTTTTTCTTCAAATGAGAAAACAAAAGCACAAAAATTTAAGATAATTTTCCATGATTACATATGTAGGTAGAGGTAAGAGTCAGGATTCAACTTGCAGGATTTGAAGGTAGTATATGATATTTAACAGATTATTAATACTTCATACAGATTCACTTCCCTAATTTAGGAAACTTGCACAGGAAAGTTTATAATGCATCTTGAGATTAATCCATGATATTCGGTATAGTTGAGAGAAAATAATAACATTAAAAATTTTAAAAATTTAATAAACATTACCATGCTCAGTTTCTATGTTGATTTCATAATAATATAATTTCTCTCCTACATTGTGGTATTTGAATAGAATGTGCTTTTTTCAAAGTCTTGTCTGCTGATTAAAATGATTTAATGAGAGCAATGTATTAACATGAATATTACATCCCAAATCTGATCCTATAGAATAGACTAAAAATAAATTGACTTCTATTTAAAGCAAAAGGTGTACTTGACAATCTGTGTTCTCATTTCTTACACCTTTACAGAGTTGGGAATTCAATAGAAATAAGTGGACAAAATTCTACAAAAGCATGCCTTCATGTACGAGGAGAATGAAACTTAGAGATAAGTGTTCCAAGTTTCAAGCCAATTGCTCTGCAGCCTTGTGAAATGTCAGTGTCTGAAGGCAGGTCATTTGCACTGAACCAATGCCAACATATCAGAGTAAAACATATTTCTTGTTGAAATGTAAATAATTAAATTCCAAACTTTTTCATAGTATTTTTAGCATTATGGGATTTTCGAGGTCATTGTTTGACTTATACTAAAAATAAAAACCACAGAGACAAGCTCACCTCAATTTATTGCCTGTTAACTATTCTTCTGTGGGACGGGGGAAGGCCTTGGATTTGGGAGACTGAACTCTTAGTGTGCATGGTGTATAGACAGCCCTATAAATGTAAACTAAATTCATACAGTAATTAGGTGCGGTATGCATGTCTCTAAGGCAAGAACATTTAATATGGAATGACTTTTTCTATTTCAGATGATGTTTGCTCCAAAATATATATTTTTATTTGAATCACTACATTTAAACAATTCTAGGTAATTCTTTAGTCTTTCCATTAAATCAGGAGGTTGAAAATTGGAAATATGATTTACTTCTTTAAGAAATAGGTACATGGTTTGGGTACAAAGGATTTCATAATTGCTAACATAAAATTGGTCTGATAAAATTTCTAGGAATAAAAATGCAAATTGTAGTCAAAATAAGGTAAACCATATGTTTGTCTTGAAAGAAGGAAGAAAGAAAGAATATAAAGGAAGGAAGGGAGAAAGAGGTTGCTTGTAGACATTTAGAAAGACATTATTTCTTTGTGCACTGTCTACATGGTTGCATCGCACTTCCCTAAGTACCACTGAAAGTACAGTTTGATTGAAGTTCATGAAACTGATGTACCTGTGTTAACATATTGCACAGAGATACTGCATGATAGTACATATTACATATACGCTTTTTTCTCTTTTTCTTCTTCCTTTCATATAGTCAGGGTTAAGCCATTGGTTTGCACAGTGAGAGACTCCATCTTCTGATTTTTTTCTCACTGAGAGGAGTAAAAGAGTATGGCTCCAGCATACACTTAAGCTGATTCACCCAGTCTTTTGGCATTCCATTCTTCTCTTGTACTGGCTCAATCCGACAATGGCTACATCCCTAAATTTAGTTTTAGAATTAAGGGAAAGTGGAATTCCACTGGACTAGGTGATTTTCCAATTTTGAAAATTAAATTAAATGCTCAGGTATCAATCTAGATAAAAATAATTCTCATTTGATAATGTCTCAGGCATTTATTGCTTAAATGAAACATAAAAAAAAGCTGAATCAAGGTAGGGTTTGTATATTTCTGGGCTTGGTACCATCTAATAACTCTTCACTCTTCACTCTAATTTTGTCAACTGCTTTGTTCAATATTAATAGTATTCTAAGTGCTATAGGAGGTGGAAATGTATTTAATCTGGTAGTTTCTAAGCTTTATCCTATTTCACGATGCTCTCATATGTGATGAGTCCCATGGGAATAATATGCCTTAGCTTTCTGCAGGGTGTAATAAATACAGTTTCCTGCATTCTCATAAGTAATGACACCCAGACAATGTGTTGAGATTTTCTAGTAGGAAACGGATAAATTATTGTCTTAGCTTGGACAACAGTACTTACTTGAGCAGGAAAAGATGTGAGACCCAAACTATAACTTTCTTATTCATGTAAATAATTGCATAAAATTACATGAGCTAATTATTTAATACAATGTTCTTTGACTTTCACCAAGCACTACCTCTTCAGAATTGCTTCTTCATTTGTGTTGTCAGACTTTTAGACAACTGATAGCTTTTGCACTCCTATATATGATGAACTTAAATTTTTTAAGATGAATAATTTTTATTTCTTCACCTAAATTACAGATATCCTGGAATAAGTGAACAGTCATTTGAAATTCAGAAAGCTGTGAGATAAAGAATCTATAAAGAGTTATTCCAAAGAATCTTTGAACTAATAGCTGGATTAGAGTTCGTCCACCTCAAGCGCATGCCAAACCCTGATTTAGGATGCTGTTAAAGAATTATCAGAGCAGGAAAAGAATTCCTAGGTAGAACAAAAGAAACACTGTGCAAAAAAGATATCTAGAAACACCAATTTGCCTTTGTGCATTTCTGCACTATTACTTTTAATAGCTGAGGTCAATCTATGCCAGGTGCTACTACATTAAAGAGTCTTAGCCTTCAAGAAACTCTAAGCCTTGGTCTTATTATTTCTAGCCTCACTTTCTTCCATGATGTAAGTAAAGGAAAAGGTTTCTTTAACAAAATGTCTTTAAGAGGCTAATTGGTACATTTGACATGCTTGGAATCCTACCTAGACAGTTTATGCTTTTGGCTTGAGATTTTGATTTCTGTAAAAATGTAATCTCCTCTAAGAGAAGCATGGGTTTAGCTTGAGTGCTTTGGATAATGGATTATTTTTTAATGTTGCCACCATGAAGATCAGGAGCCCTAAGAGAGTATGTAAGAGTAAAGTAACCAAGAAAGCAGAGCCATGGGCAAGTACTGTCCTGTTTGGGTTTTCCTGTCAGAAAATTCATTCTAATTATTCCCTTAACAAGGCTTGCTGCTGTGTATAATCATCCGCTTTACTCATCAAACTACTAAAAAAGCTTTTTTTTTCCAAAAAAGAATTATAACTTCAATGTCAAGTCAGTAAATGGTATGCATGGCTATAAAGGCATCTTATATGTCAAGGTTAAATCTTTCAAGCAAAACTTGCTTCCCATTCAAGACAGGGTTATGGCTACAATAACATTTATAAAATTTAAGAGTCAAACTGTAAGAGAAAAAGACATCTCCAGGGATGTATTTGGGTCTAATTGGCCCGACATAACTTCCTGAAATCCAACAGGGATTGTGGCCTTACCTGTTAGATCCTATAAAGCTCAGAGAGTAAAATGAAGTGAAATTGGATTGTTCATATAAAAGCATACGGGCTGTATATTAAGAATGCAGAATTTACTAAAATAGGAGTTACAGTCATATAGATGATGGATAGACAAAACAGCAGCTCAATAAGTCAAGTATATTTACTGGATCATTCTGTAATACTAGTTCAGTTTTTCTATTGTATTTTTGCTATGATGTTTGTGAGAGTAAATACAGGTGCATGACATACGTTGACATAGGTTATATACAAGCTTATATAAGAGAATTATGTTTTATGAAAAATAGAGCAAGAGAAATCTGTGACTTGAACTGAGGTAACAGACCTTCAGTACTGTGTGTAAGTACCTTCCACGTGACATAAAAGCTCAATAAATCTTATTGAGTCAAAGAATGGTTGTATGTCTAGCTTGACACAAACATTAATGTAAGAACATCCTTGCCATAAATTTGTTTAGTGTAATGTGTACTTGGCATTCATTTTTAGGTCTGAGCTCAGTTTTTTCTCATTATCTTTGTTTTGTTTTGGTTTTTTTTTTTTGTCGGTATCGGGGATTGAACTCATAACTTCTCATCTGCCAAGCAGGCGCTTAAGCCACTGAACCGAACTCCGGGTCCTATTTTTTTTTTTTTTTTTTTTTTTTTTTTTTGAGGCAGGGTCGCACCATGTAGTTCAGGCCGGCCTTGCTCACGTTGTAGCCCAAGCCTGCCTTGAACTCACAATGCTCCACCTACCTCAGCCTCCAGAGTGCTGGGCTTAAAGGCATGTGACACCACGCCTTCCCCTCCTCCACACCCGCCCTCCGCGCCCCGCTATCATTATTGACTTGGTTCAAATTTCCCCACCCTATGTGCTTATGATAAAATCCCCTTGATTGCCATCTCATAGATTTAAGCCTCACACTCCCCACAGCTGTTGATCATGATGAATCAAACAGGCCACACCAGGTCAAGCGAGCAAGTTCCCTCCCACATGCCCATGTTTTCTTTAAAGCAGACCATCCGCCACTGCTGTGGGGAAACCTAGGCGGTAAGACCTGTAAATCTTAATAAAAAAGCCCCACAGGTCCTCTCTTGCTTGGTACTCAATCTTGGAGCGTCTTGGTCGCTCCAGTCTTTCTGTCAGTCTCCTATCAACACTCCTGGCTGCTCTTGGAAATGCAATATATAATAAACTTCTTCTATACCAAGCCTTTCAGTTTTACCTCTTCATGTGTCTAACCTGAATGACAAGCTTGAACCTCTTTTCCCTAGTCAGGGATTTTCTAGAGAAATTTTGTCTAGGCTCATGGAAACTCAGAAAGAATTGAAGACCAAATTAAAATAAACCAGAGCAATGAAAATCACAACAACCCTCAAAAAGCATAGGATAAGATGAGTGTAGGATAAACTGAGGAAAGAGGAAAGTAGAGGAGGAAAAGTTTTCAATGCAGCTGTGTATTTAAAGGAATGAAAAATCTGTATATTTGGACTGTGCTCAATATTATTTTAATTGATATTTTTCAAAATTGAGTATACCTAAAGTAAATGACACAGACACATTATTTCTCTAATGCAAAGGTGAATATGACATAACTCTCTCTTTAAACATTCTCATTTGCTTGAGAGTAATTGTCATGTGAAAAATAAACGAATTATTTAGTATACCAGCTCCTTTCCTGAACTTGGATAGTGTGTGGTAGAGTAAAACGAAAATTAGAATGCCAGATCTTTATGATACCACAAGTGGATGGGTACACTGTTACTTCAGGGTTTCTTCCTAGTGCTCTAATCCAATAACCTTTGATAAATATGCACCATGGACAGAGATTTGGGGTATTAAATATATTTGTAAGCTAAATTATGGATACATGCAGAGAGAGTTGAAAGCTTTTTTCTCAAAAGAATTCAACATAATTGATCACAGAATATGCCATGTTCTTTATTCTTTGAAATTTCAAATTGCTGCTGGGAAGCAGACAGATTTCACATCCTCTCAAAGTAGGTGATATGCTTTTCTGAATTCTGAGTGGCATGACTTTTTTTCTATGTGGAATCCAAGATGAATTTTTGAATGTCAGTGTGGCATTTAACATTTGAGAACCACATCTGATGA
>RJWM01045154.1:0-12963 GCA_004363535.1 Dasyprocta punctata | reverse complement strand
AGGTGTGTTTAGGGAAAGAAAAAAGAGTGAGAAAAAGATTAACAGACCCAAGTCAAGATATCAAAGATATGTTTCCAAGTAACTACATTTGTTAACTTTTAAATATTGACACTTTCCAACAATGGAAATCATATTTATATTAAACAAATATATATTTGATATGACAGTATTCCTTTTAAAGTACTTATATTTTCATAATGAATTCAGTGGGGTTCAATTATTTATTTGAAGTCTGTTGTAGAGTTTTGACCTTAATTCTTTCCTACTATGAGGTTAATAGGAGGCCAAAATTCCACCACTGCTCTTCTTCTGTACTAAATTCCTTAACCAATATCTTCTTTTGCTTTATTAAAAAAAATATGGTTATTGTGATCTCTGTTCATAAAGGCAAATCCAGGAAGCTTTTTAAACAAGCAAATATCATTTAATTGCAATCAGCCATATAGGGCAAATAGAAGGGACCCAAAAACTCTCTTTAAATTCTGACATTTAAAAGGTCCTGACATTATGCAGAGACTCAGGCCCAGTCACAAGTCTAGGGGAGTTCACCCTCACAACAGGGCTATTGTGCAGCCATGCAGTACAGCTGTGTTTCAGAGTACTCCTCTTTCTTTGGGAAACCATGACTCCAAAGGTCAAGAGGTTGCAAATAGTTTTTATCCTCATCTTTTCAGCCATTTATTAGCATTATTCATAAGAAGTTGGTTATATTTTTTGAAAGACTGTTTTATCAAAAATGACATGAGGGGCTGATTGTTAAGTATTATACCTACATAGTTTCATACTAGTTTTCTTCATTTATAATATTTGTGTCTTTCTTTTCACTTTGCATGATTTTTTCATCTTGAACTTCCATTCTAGACATGTGCTTGTGATTTCTTCTCATTTGATCCCTAAGTAGAGTTAATTCAATGGCATGTATGTATTCTAAATACATTGCTATTAATCATTGGATTCAAATAATTCATCTAACATTAGAAATTTAAGTGAAAACTGTAATTAAAAGAAATACACTAGAGATATCCACCATCTAATAGGGAGTAGACCCTGCTACCACAGTCTCTAAGGGAAGAGATCTCAGAACTAGGAACTTGTTTAGGCTATGACCTCAACTGATTAGTGTTTCTATGAACTTACTTATTTAACATGTAATTTGGACTCCAATTCACATTTCATGAGTTATAGTCTAGAGCATAAAACTAGGGTTAATCTAAAAGTGACCACTAGTGTCATGGGGATCGTATATAACAGAAATACATATTCCCCAGTAACTTAGCCATTTTTTCTAATGGAGTTAAGCTCTCATGTGAAGAATAGACTAGTATCAAGGAAACCATATCAAGAAAATGGTAGATTTATTGTTCTTTAAAAGCAATTTTAATGAACATTTGCAGACCTTTCTTGAATGCACTTATGCTGAAGGAGTAAAGAATATCTACACTAAAATATGTGGCTCTCAGGGATTGATGATTTTTCACCTAAAAACCCTTGAAGAACAGTAAGTGCAAGATCACACTGACTTTCATGATGCTTTTCTTAAATTGAGAGATGGAATTTTCATATAAAAAATGTTTTTCTCTTCCAGATCAGAAGAAGGTAACATTCTATGATCAAAGCCAGGAAGTTGAAGCTCAGGGAAACTTATATAAGCAAACTTTGCTACACTCACCCCTATCTTATTAGCCATTTCTCCTCTATAATTAGTACCCTAGCTTGCGTCTTTTTGACTTGTCACATTTTCATGATTTTCCACCCTTTGTCCAATTCAGTATGTAAGTGTGTAACTGTAAGTGTATATTGGGGTCTTCATTTCCTAAGAGGTCTTCCATGTCACTTCAAAATTCTATTAAGTTACTGTGCATACTTTCCCTCTTGATGCTTGCCTTATTGACCTAAAAAAGGAGAGGCTAAATTTCACTTTCCTTATAGTGCAAGTGGTCCAAATTTACATTAAATAGTAAACTTTTTTATAGCTATTGTAATCCTTTATGCAAATTTTATGTGTGCTTCTAAAGAGAGAAACACAAGAAACATATTCACAAAAACCTCCTGCCCCTCATATGAGGCACTGTTTCAAGGGAAGGCTACACTTCTGAACAACAAATACTTTGAAAGATTGACTAGTCATTTGCTAGAAATTTCTCCTCAGCACTAAGCAAGCAAATTCTTTTACTGTTGTGATGAATGAAAACATTTATTCTTTAAAGTGCTTACCTGAATCCTGTTCTAGGATAGCATTCACTGAGTTGTAGTAATTATGTAATAAGGATATTGCATGCATTGTGATTTGTTTGTTAATGAAGCACACCTAGTTTAATGATTCAAAAAAATTTCCTTAAGCATTTTAAATGTGTTCATTTCTTTTGTATTGTACTTTCTGTATAGTGACTCCTGTATAAAGAAATAAGAATGTTTTACCACTGAAGATAGAGAAAAAATTGAGGTACGAAGTCTTACACATATTCCAGATTGAATGTTATTCTCATTTATTTCTACTTCCTACAAGAAATTTGCACCAATACCTAAAATAGCATGTATTATCACCTATCCCCCTAATTTTACCAGGAAAGTGTACATAGTCATATCCTCTTTGAATTAAGATATTTTTAGTACATGTTTAATATTTTATGTTATGTATTTTAGAATATAGTCCATTTAATTCACTTTTCTGATTATTTCTAAAAGTTTTAAAATCAAGAATGAGGATTAATTTTCTTTGTAACTGCTGCAGCACCTGTTTCATTGTGGATGCTCAGCAAACTGTGCCTTTGAAGACTGCATGGGTCATCACTCATCACCTCAGATGGCTCTGCTATTACAGTAGGGAAGAGAAACATAGAAGCAAAGTTTGACGACTGAGGAAAAGTCACAGAACTTGCGAATTATAGTGATGTGTCCTCCGTATGTCTGCAGAAAACTATTAGCAGGGGAAAATTTGTGCAGAACTGGAAGGAGGAGGAGCAGCACGTGTTCCAAACCATTTGCTGTTCTGGAAACTGAAATTTTTTCAGAAAGAAAAAACACAAGAAAACATCAAATACTCCATCCTTTTGAAAAAAACGTAATGTTCAGTCAAATTTCAACCAATAAAATCTTCAAGTCATTCACCAAATATTTCACACGTGACCTTATAGACTTCCTAACATGGGTAGGAATGTACCTGAAAGTCCATAAAATAAAATTTTAAAGAGTGAGAAGTCAGTAAACTTTAAAGAATGAGAAGATATTGGGGAAGAGATACAGGAAAAAGAAGAACAAGAAGGATAAAAGAGAAAGAGGAAGAGAATAGAGACTAAGTATTTCCCAATAGATTGTGAGAAAATAGCATATGTAGTCTATCTAAACGTTTCTTAGAAAATGCAAGTAACTCAGTGTGTAGTTATGCTTACAACCTGTGTAATGTGTGCTTGCTTTTTTCCCTGTAAGGTCAATTTTTTTTCTTTTTTAGAAAGTTGACTAAAGAAATGGAGAATGCATTGAAATTGAAGTTTATTAACTTACATTTTCACATTAGAAAGTTTTCTACTATTGTGAAAAGAATAAAATCTACTACAGAACTTCAAAAACATTTTACCTAAGTGTCTACCATGAGGTCTTCATTTGTCTTGGGAGACGGGTGGGAATTGGGTTTTCTATTGGAAAAATGTCACAGCAATGCATTTTTTACATTTTTCATGCTTTGACTGAGAAATGTAGGGTAACATGATGTATCATTAAATCCAGTAGTAGTCATATATGTATGTTGCTAAATCTGAAAGCATTTTATTTTGTAATCACAAGTATGTGAACCACAGACATTAAAACATTGGAAAAAACCCACAAAATCTATCTAATGAAAAATAATTATAAAATTTTCCTAATGCCACTAGATTTTGCATCTAGTGTATTTAAGTATATCTTTTTGTCATTGAAGACGTATGACACGTAGTTTACAACTCCACCAGAAAGGTTGATTTCATGGTCACATCCCCTTATATACAAAACAGTTTTTCAGAGTGCAGTTCATGTGATTCTTTTAGAATTTAAAAAAAAATTGAAAACATATAAGCAGCATTAAAAACCTTCATAGACATGCTTGCCAAAAGATGCTAAGCTTTTTTAAGCAAAATATGAATCATCCCCAATTTTTCTTTCTTTATTGAATTTTCTTAAAATAATGAAGTATGTTTTTTAATTTTGATGTTATCTCCCCTACTGTATTTTTCACATATCTCTCTTTGCATTAATTGTCAGATGTGCATCTATGGATTACAATCTATTACAGTCAACATTGCTCAATATATCACTTCCTAACCAGGTAGGAATTTTAAAATTAGTTAATTTTCTTTTTTCCTCTACATCTATTTAGTTATTTTACATACATTATAAATATCACCCTACACTACTATTAAGTTGTTAGTCTTAATCAACAATATTTTGAACAATTATTAAAACTGCTTTATTATTTATCTACAGACTTACAGTTTCCATTCAATTTATTTTCTTCAGATCCACATATCCCCATGGGCTTATCTTCCTCAAAATAAAGTCATTGTGTCATATTTTTGCAGTACAAATTGTTTACAAACAGATTTGTTTGAAAATGCCTTTATTTCATATTCCATTATAAAAGAGATATTAGATATGGAATTCTAGATTGATTTAATTTCTTTCAGCACTTCAGTATGCTATGCTGTTTTCCATGGTATTTTACAAATGAAGAAGTAATTACTCTAAATTTTTTCCCTTAGAGTGCATCCTGTGTACTTTTTCTGACCTTGTTAAACACTTTTTAACTTGTAATTTCAGCAGCTTGGATATGTTATGCTTACTGGTGGTTTTCAAATTGTCTATTTTGCTTGGATTTCGTTAAGTTCTTAAATTGACCTCCTTCATCAATTTTGAAAATATTTTACTGTCTAGTATTTTCTATTTTCTTTTTCTACATGACCAATTATATTTAAATTTGAAACTTTTATGTTTTCTCACAGATCTTCGATATTCTAGCATTATTTTCATCTTAATGTTCTTGAGTTTCATAATTTCGATCGATGTAACTTCACTAATATTTTTTAGCTATATTTGGTTGTGTTATTTCTGTCTCAAGAATTCTATATATATTCAGATACCTCATTTATTTTTTCAGTGATTCCATTTGGATGTGCAATTTACAAATTCCTTCTTGTTTTGAATATGTTCACCAATTTATTTCCTAAGTTTCACACTAACCTAATTTTTAATATTGTATTTCATGTCTTGTTAACTAATTCCAGTATTCATGTTATTTAGGGTCTTATTCAACTGATTATATATATATATATATATATATATATATATATATATATATGTATGTATGTATAAAGATTTTAAATTAGAAATTGCATTTTTGTTGTTTGAATAATTATTTTATGTTAAGTTGATGTTACAAATGAATAGTGTAAACTCAGATTATAATATCTTCCATTATAGAATATTCCTTTTCTCTGGAACACTGTTAATTGTAGGCCACTTGGACAGTTTCTAGACTTAAATTGGTTAACTTGTTCACCTTCATTTTTATTTTCAAAATGTGAGTATGACTCTGTTATGTATAGGATATGATCACTATTCTTAAATTTTTCTGAGTAAGGAAAACTCCAAATTCAAATATCTCCTCATCAATGTACCTCAAACATATCCACTCAGTTTCAGACATGTTCATCTAGGAATCACATGATCATAGGTTTTAGAGGTCTCACAGTATGATTAACAATTATGGTTAATATTGCTGTCTCCAACAAAAAGGTAGATATCTTCAATATAAGTGGAACACAACTTTACAGGGCTGTCAGTCAGTTATGAGCTAAAATTGAGAAAGTGTGTTTTATGGTGTCACAAATCATAAATCACTAGAAACTTATTAACATGAAATCTTCCAGCTTTATTGGCATTCAATGATTTTGTTAATTTGGATTTTAGCTTTTTAAGAAATGCCATAATAGAAGATGAATTTGGGGCCATGGTTATGATCCTGAGACCAACACACAGAGTTCTCCATGGAAATCACCCAGTTCTTCTTGGTGTTTGTGTTGGGGAGGGCATATCAATTAAGATCTAACACAGAGGATACTGATTATTTTTTATCTTGATGAAATTATAGAATCTGACCTTGTACCAAGAAACACTATGTTGAACCTAGAATACTACAAGGCCTTACTATAATATCTAAGAAATGATGTGGTAGGAAACCTGAAAAATAGATAAATTATTTAATCCTCCATCATAACACTCTGTATCACACTTCGCTTCTGGAATGACAATTCTGTCACCTAAAAGCAATGTATTGTATTCTCTGCCACCTATTCACTGAATCAAGTATCATGCACATTCCGACTCTTCCTCAGAGTCAGAATGACCAAAAAAGTCAATGTTTTGGTACTAAGCACACTAAGGCAATCAAAACAGCACAACTAGAAACACTGAAATAAAAGAATTTCCATAGCTGTTTCAGAAAGTGTCAAAAATGGTGGGATAAATGTGTTTTAAAAGTAGCGTATTTTGAAGCAGATTATCACAATGTGAACATGTCTTTTGCTGCAATAATCTTAAAAATTCAAACATTTCCCACATTTTTTATCCAACCACATAGGTCAAGATACAGCTCAGGAGGCTATAGGTTCAGTACAAGGATTCTCAACTTCCTCTACTGTTGACCACGCCCAATCAGATGTTAATTCTCATAGATACTAACCTCCTTGTAACCTCTTTTAATTGTTCATTCTTCCCAATAATACTGGCACTGACTCCTGAATTCTTTGCATTCATTTGTCATTATACTGCAATATTTTCTCAATCTGCTTTATTGAGGAATGTGAAATATAGGATTTTTATCTCACTGGATCACAAAATACTATTTTTCACCTATGTTCACCAATAAATTTTGCTGCCTAAAATGCTTGAGAAATGTTTATTTAAAAGCTTACATTTGTACATTATTTTATGATATTTATGGTTAAAGAAACCACCTCTGATGTTAGAGATTTTTAACACAAAGCAAACAAAAACATTCTTCTTTTTTAAACTTCTTAATGATCCAGTCATTTTCTTTCCATTTAATCTTATTAGATTTATTGACCAGTTTAGAATCTGTAAAAATTACCAATGTATTTACAATGTACTTAACCACAAGAAATAATCCAGTCACATGCGGACTCCTTTGGGTTTGAATATTGAATTTTTGTTCTATTAAGGAAAATTTTAATTAAATTTTTTGTTGAGGGTTAACCATAGATTAGCCAACAGTTATGAAAAGTAGTGTAGACAGATCCCATATACCTTTTACCTGATGTTCACTAATGGTGATATATTGCAAAAGCTTATTATGCAGTATTGCAAGAATTTTGAAATCTGTCCAATCCAACAATTTTGTTCAGATTCCACCAGTTTTATAGGTGCTCATTTGTATTATGTGTACTTTTATATATACTTAGTTTGTTGTATGTAACATATACAACATATATAACATTTCTCCAATAATACAGTATAAAAGACAAAGTAGATCTATTAATGCATGACCTTATATATTCTCACCTTTCTGTGGCTACATGCATTCAAAATTCACTGCTATTGTTAAATCTGCATTAATTTAAATATTGTCAGCTTTATTTGATCAAATAGTCTAATTACTGAATTGAAATTGTATCATAGTAAAATATTGTTGCACAAATATGAAACATTAACAATCTTTAAATTATTGGGGATTTTTTGTGTGGGTATACATACAATTTAGTTTATACTTTCCATCAAATTGCCAAATCATGATATTTTAGTCAGAGTTATATTACTATATAGCTTTGATGTTTAGAAAGATTTTTACAGATGGTTCACTATTCAGATACTTATTTTAGTTATATGCAAAGTCAAAAACCTCCCAGTAATTAGAATGATATTTGTACTCTCATCTCATGAAATGTTTATTTCAATTCAAAATGATATTCACAGAAACAAGTAGAACAAATTGCAATCATGTTAAGGAAACAAAAAGGGAAACTTCTTACTATAAGCTTGCAATAAAAAGCTTTATTTCTTTAAAAAAGTAAAACTCTAGTACAACTATCTGTAATCAAAATATGTACACATTTTTTGTTTTCCAAACAAAACAGGTATATGTTTTTTCATTTTGTTACTCCTCCTAAAAATATTTCAGAAATTATTTCATCAATAACTATATGTATTAAAATGGTATATAAAAATAAGACAAGTAGATGTGTCCAGGAAAATTACCCAATAATTCACTTGGAATTTGGAATGGAATAGTAACTACCTTGAGAGCAGAAGAAAAGTACAGAGACAGAAAAAGAACCATACCACACATCTCATCTGTAGAATAACCTGGAGAGGATAACTTGGCAGCCCTGTTCTTCTGTAGGTTTAGTGGAAAGTTAGGTCTTTTGCTCCTCCTCGATATTAAAAGTCATTGTCTTGGTTATGTTTCACTCGTTGCTGGGACAAAGCAACTGGTACCCAAAATTAGGGAAGGAAAGGTTTATTTAGCTTACAGTTTTTGGAGGTTTCAGTCCATAATCAGCTGGCTCCAAGGCAGGGTAGCATGGCACTGAGGCAACACTTCAAGGCAGCAGCCAAGCAAAAGCATTCAGAGTAAAAGGGGGCAAGAGCAAGCCTCTTCTCCTCCCTTATAGTGTACACAGGACACCCCCCACCCCCACCAGGGTGGGTGTAGCATTCACAGATCTCTTGCCTTCCTTTGCACAAGATGAGCATGTTTACCAAGTAAGAATGCTGGCTCCCTGCTGAGTCTCTTAGTGAAACTTCTGATTTCCTCAAATGGACCCAATGAACAGGTAACTGCTTATGCTCTACACCCCAGGATGTAGAGCTGCTGAGTTACTTGATTAAGCTGCTAGACTTCTCAAGTTGACACAATGTGTAAACTATAACAGTCATCTTCTTTTCCTGTGTTGTCAATTGAAGTCTCATTGAGAATAGTTGCAATGTAACCTCACTGCAGAAGTAGTATTTGAGGAGATATATGTTGGAGAAAACTTGAAGTTTGACTCCACTTACATCAGTAAAGATAGCTAATCTATTGTAAGCTGTGTCAGTGAATATCTAGTGAATAAACTAGAAGCTCCATACCACCTAATGAAAGAAGAATTTAATCTCCCTTTTGCCAACCAGAAGAATGTGGAAGATACTGATAAAACATCATGTTTAAATAAGGTCCAAAGTCATTTTGTGGGAAGGAAGGGTAGCAATTGTTTTGAACTCATTTTATTCTTAGTGTTGTATCTCCAAACTCCTCCAGAATTGCTTTTCTGTTTTTGTTTTTGTTTTTGAGACAGTCTCAATGAGTTGACAAATTGCCTAGGCTGGGCTCAAACCTGCCATCTTCTTGCCTCAATCTCTCAGAGTGCTAGGGTTACAGCAGTCCAGAATCTTAAATAATTCCCCAAATGAGCAGATTATGACCAAAAACAAAGGGATTTTTACTTTGAATAAGAAGATACAATCAATAGATGCCAAGACAAAGACTGCATAATCGTCACAATGTCTGTCAAGAATTTTAAAGCAGGTTTCATAATGGTGCTGCAATGAGCAGTTCCAGGGATAAGGGTGGCAGCTCAGGGCAGAATGCAGGATAGTGTTTGATTTCTGGAACTGACAAAAGAGAGAGAGAGAGAGAGAGATTAGTAACACACTTCAACAAGTACAGAAAAGACATAAAGAAAAATAAATAGAATACCATATATGCAATGTGTAAAATAATCAAAATCAAAATCAGTTAGATAGATGGATTTAACAATCTACTGGAAAAGAGAAAAGAACAACTCAGTGAACTCAAATACATAATTATAGTGACAGCCAAATCCAACTGAGAAGGAAAATCTAAAAACTCAAAAACGGAGGAACAAGTTTAACTGTTACAGAAATGATAATACTGATGTCACTCTAATCTTAAAAGAAAAATGTGGGATTAAGTTATTTGTTTTCCATTGTATCTAGATATCACCCAAACACTCATGTGATCATAGGTGGGGAGTTTTGAATGTGATTGGATTAGAGTTTGTGAATGTGGATTAAAAGTGTGATTCCAAGATTGACAGTGTGATAATGGAAGCCCCATGCAGGCTGGGAGTGGCACCAATCAAGGTTTACCGCCAGGATGGAATACAAAGAAGGAAAGGAAAGGCAGGCTGGTTCCTGCTGCTTTCTATGTTCTTCCTACTCTTTCATTCAATGGACTGTTCCTCTGTGATGCCCCCCTGCTAGGCTGCCCTGCCTTGGAACCTGCTGAACTTGGACTAAAATTTCTACAAACTGTGAGCTGAAAATAAATTTTTACTCCTTAACTTTGGATGGTTGGTATTTTATGTCAACAACAAGAAAAGTAGCTAATACATCATTCAAAGAAAAGACGGCTGAAATGTCCCTACATTGGGCAAAAATAAACAATAGTTACATAGAACTTCAACATTTCAAGAAGCCGAGACAACTGCACATACCATGAGGTAAAAACGATCTGGATCAAGATTCACTACACTCAAGATTTTAAAAATTAAGGACAAAAAAATTGTAAATGTGACTGTAGAGAAAATTGTATATGATTGAAAAACAGTTTGAATAATAGTTGATTTCTCTTTACAAACTGAGAGATACAGAAAATGCATTATTTTTCAAGTGTTGAAAGAAAAAAAATATTGATACAATTCCATATCCAGTGAGGTTATCTTTAACCACACACAGGAAATTAGACAATGTTGGAGAATTAAAATGAAATTATCATGCTCTTTAAAGAAAAAAAAATGATATAAAGAAAAACCTTGAAACATCAGGAGGAAAGAAAGACTATAGTTAGAACAAAACTGTGGGTAAGTCACTAAATTTCTCCTCTTGCTTTTTAAATTTATTTCTCATGATCAAAACAAAAATTAAATCATTGCCTAATGTGGAATCACTGAAGAAAGAAAAAAAGTCTAAGAATAGTAACAAGAGATGAAAATCACATCCACAGTTGGAAAAATCATCTTAGTAAACATTTTGATGTTCTTCAGCTTGGTGGAGAACTTGAGTCAAAGTGACTGAGTTCCGGTGCAGAGCTGCATGAGGAATCAAGTCAACTGACGTATGCACTTTCACCCAATGTCACTTAGTTTGGACATCTGTCTTTGAAGATCATTAAATTTGAAATAATTTTTTTGTGTGTGTGTGGCACCAGGGATTGAACTCACAACCTCTTGCCTGCCAGGCAGGTGCTTAAATTGCTGAGCCAAACTCCCAGCCCTAGTTTTTAGAGACAGGGTCACACTATATAGCTCAGGTCAGCCTTGTGCTCATGTAGTAGCCCAAGTGGCCTCAAACTCACAACGCTCCTCCTACCTGTCTCCTGAGTGCTGGGATTAAAGGCGTGCGCCACCACAACAGGCTAAAATTTTTCATACTTATGGATCATATAATAATATGAAAAAAAGCATGTTTCTCATTTTGACATTTTTTAACTATTTCCTCTTCCCTTTATTTATTTTTTAAGAGCAGAATATATTTATTGAGAGAGAGAAAGCTTTTTTCTGAGAGAGAGAGAGACAGAAGGGACCCTGAGATTGCCAAAGCCTCTGACTTTTTTGGGGAACTTTTATAAAGCAAAACCACAAAGTAAGGCAGGTCTTAGGTTGGGAAAACAGGGGAACTTGCAAAGTAGGCATGGGATGGAACAAAACTATAGTCAACCAATAAGATTAATTGCACAGGTAAAATTGATTAAATTGGGGACAAATGGGGAAGCATGTCACCTAGCAAGTGGGCATGAATACATAACAGTGACTCTTTCTGTAAGGGATTGGAAGATGATTCCTGGCTTCCTTAGGGTGATAGAGACCTATTTAGAATATTAATCCTGAAGAAGTGGGTGTATTTGGTCTTTTGTTGAGGCCTGGCCCACAGCAGGAGGTGTCTGTCTCCTCCAAGGTTGCAAGGTATCCGGCCTTCTGCACTGGCTCCTTTGAGGACCCAGCCCCGTCTGACTGCCTATAATAGTTCTATCTAACTCAGTTGCCTGTAACAATCACCCCACTGAAGAAGTAACCCGAACTGCTGTGAGGGAGTAATGGGTGATGACCGATTTGGGTTCTTCAGGCTGGAAGGGGTCATAGTCATTTGGCAGTCAGGGATGCTCTGCAGAGGGTTTGTCTAAAGGCCCTTAATAGACACTAGTCAATTTTATCTTGGGTAGGTATACAGCTCTAAGTCTGGAGGAGACAGAGGCAAAGAAACAAGTAAGTATGTATGGGCCAAATAACAGAATTGCTAGGATAATTATGAGTACAGTTAACAAAGATTTCCACCATTCCTCTCCTCTTTAAACTAATTTAAATATCAGAATTTGAGTTATACTATTCAAAAAAGAATTAAGTGACAAGCTTGCAAATTGCAAGTTCACATTAAGTTTGAAAATGTTTATTTCTAGAAATTGTAATACAAAATATCTTAAATTCAAGTGAAATGGCAAAGTATTCATTCAAAAGCCTCTTTATAAAAAGGGCTCTTACAACTTCCTGACTCTTATGTGTTCTCTCCAGTATTCAAGATTAGCAGTTATTAAGATATATAAAACATGATATCTAGCATAAGTCAAACATGTAACTCATTCAGGCAATCAAAATAATTCTAATAATTTAGATAATTTAAGATCATGTCATCTCTAAAAGCCTGCTAAAGGGTGACACATTAGATAAATTCTTACAGCCTTTTAAAAATCACAATCTGTTATAGTTGAAGGTAAGTACTCTAAGCTTCTGTCCAGTTGCCATGATAAAACCTGCATCATTCCCATGTTCAAGGTTGTTTACTTTATGCACTAAGGTTTAGAATCTGTGTTATATTTATTATAGCTTTAGGTCAGGTGTAACTCCATCACCCTCCGATCTTTGAAAGTCCTTGATGTCTCACTTTCTTTCTTAAACTTCCATCCTCCAATTGGGGTACTTTTTT
>RJWM01045153.1:0-12924 GCA_004363535.1 Dasyprocta punctata | reverse complement strand
AAGACACACAACAGCCTGCATGAATATAACACCCTGGAGGCAACACATAAATGGCACACTTGACTGTATACCTGGGATTTTTCAGTGCCTTCCTCATCTTCTTTCTTTTGGTGCCAGTGTCAACTGAAAAAGGAAGAGCTTGAAGCTGCCTCTCTAGTACTTTCCTGTGTGCTATGGTTCTTTGGTCCTACCCAGAAAGCTGGAAAAATTCTTCTGTAACTCCTCTTTATCAAGACATTTTTATCAAAATAAGGTGATTAAAAGGACATCCACTTCTAAAGGAATGCTTTCTCAGAAACTGTTGGGATGTGTATAGATCATGTATATGCATAGGTCATGCACAGGAAAGTCAGAAAGGACATCCAGGAACCATTTTTCCCAATTCTGGAAACATCTAGTATACTGGCTCTGGAAACAACTAGATTTGTCTTTGTAATTTGTCTCTCCACCTGCCAGATTAACCTTAAAAACATTAAAATGTCAAAAGATTCTATTTTACAGAACTATTAAATACCTGAATGTAGTAGTATATCTGTATTATGTGCATCTTTTCAGCACATGGACAGAATTTGTTGGATTCACTTGACCACATATTTCATCCAGATGCTATGGTCTGAGATATTTTACTTTCATGATACTTTATTATCTATTATGTTTTAAAGTACTATAAATGTAAGTAAAACACTATGTGCAATGAAAAATGAAGTGTAAGATACACAAGGATAAAATATGAATAAATATAGAAAGGAGCAGTCAATGATCTGGCAATCTGTTAAAATGATTTTAAACATTCAGAGATAAATAAGCCCCTGCATAGTGAAACAGAGATGGAAAAATCACTGGAAGTAGAAAATCCAAAAGCCATGGAGGCAAGAGCTAAAATTAATGCAAATTATAAAATTAATGTTCAACATATGAGCCATTTAATGACAGATTATTAATGCTTCAATACAAAGCAAGAATCAATCCCTAGACATCTAGGGAATTACTGCACTGAAGAAAGAGCTCTGGGAACAACAACCCACAAGCAGAGTAGACTAAAGTGAATTATGTGAAAAAATGATAGATAATACCATCCCTTAGAGTGTGCACTCAGCATACTGGAGTGAGTACTGTTATCAGAATTAGATAAAACTAATTGATGAATAAATCATGAAGGATCAAATCTAGTATTACTGCTTCAAAATTGATGGATAATCCACAGTAGAAAATTGCAAAAGTGTTAAGTGAATAGATAATATCTTATAATCAAATTAATATCAAGTTTCTATTCAACAACTCATCTACAACACAGAATTTCACCTGAAAAATAAATAATATAGGTCAAGATACAGTCTCAAATTCACTGCCATTGTTTGACATCTTGAGTAATGTCCAAAATGTACAGAAACCACTTTCATTCAGGTAAGGTCCTCAGAGTACAGATGCTTTCTTTACAAACTAGAAACTCTGAATTCATATTTTAATGTCTCCCTACCTCATTTATGGCACTGATAACTTCTTGATCTTTAGATTATGGAAGTAAATAATTAATGCCAGAATAACATATGGATATAAAATAGATATAAAATATCTTGCATCATAGTGTTTGTGGATAGGTACTAAATGATTTAATAGATGAAAATAGCTGATGGTAGTGTTGACCACCCAGGCTCATTTAGTAATTTTGAGAGTATTTTATGATTACATAAATATTAATATTTATTTTGATAAACATCTGGCCTAGAATAATGTAAAATTGAAAGACACTATTCACATCTAATCGGAATAACTCTATGTGGCCCTTCACAATGTGGCTTTGAGGATTTAATGAAACAGAGAATGTGAAGCCATGATTTGTAACTATAAAGGTGTACCATGAAAGCACTTACTGAGTCCAAGAGTAACTTAGGAATCTGTCAGTGAAATGTTAAATTCATACCTGACTATTGGTCACTGTACACAAGATTGTGGTTTTTGTGAAACGTACCTCATTAATAAAGGAAATTAGCATGCCAATAACATGAATTTTTATCCCCAGCTTACTGTTTTCACTGTGAGCATTAATTTTGTTGTACTTAATTGTAATTTTTAGCCGAAAAACAAAAAAAATATGTCCTGAAAGTGCGATTTAAATTTGGGATTTGAATGTCTCTAGGTATAGTTGGAATATTTATGACAAAATTTCAAAATGTAGGTCACTTTTATCACACAGAAGTGGAAGTTCAGTTTCAGAATGGTTGTGCCATTTCTTTGATAACTACCTGTATTTTTTTAGAATCATGTAGGAAATTAGACTGTGAGGGGCCAATACTTGATTTCAACCTGGGTTTTACACATACATATCAACACATGACCATGTTTTTTCCTTTCCCTTAATGCCAGGTTTCTTGGTACTTCCCTCTCATAGGCAAAGCAATTGAAGACAATGGCAGTAATTAATGAAAGCCACCCTGAAGAGTTTGTTCTACTGGGCTTTACTGACCGACCTTGGCTGGAGTTCCCTCTCTTCATCATTCTTCTGATAACTTACCCCATGGCCATCATGGGAAACATCGCCATCATCCTGGTGTCCAAGTTAGACCCCCGCCTCCACAGCCCCATGTACTTCTTCCTCACCAACCTCTCCTTTCTGGACATGTGTTACACCACAAGCATTGTCCCTCAGATGCTCTTCAATCTGGGGAGCTCTAAGAAGACAATCAGCTACCTAGGGTGTGTAGTTCAGCTTTATTTCTTTCATATAATGGGGGGTACAGAGTGTCTGCTCTTGGCCATTATGTCTTTTGACCGCTACGTGGCCATATGCAGGCCTCTGCACTACACCCTCATCATGAATCAGCACATCTGCCTCCTTCTAGTATCCATAGTGTGGCTGACTGGGATTACCTATGCTGTCTCAGAGGCCACTGTCACACTACAGTTGCCATTGTGTGGCATCAATAAACTGGATCACTTGGTGTGTGAAATTCCAGTTCTGATCAAGACTACCTGTGGTGAAAAGGAGGCTAATGAGCTTGCACTGTCTGTTGTATGCATCTTTATGTTAGCCGTTCCTCTGTGCTTAATTCTTTCTTCCTATGCTAGTATTGGACATGCCATATTTAACATGAAATCTCCTGAGGGAAGGAGAAAGGCCTTTGGGACATGTTCCTCTCACCTCCTCGTGGTTTTACTATTTTATGGTCCAGCCATCAGTATGTATCTTCAGCCCCCTTCCTCCATCTCCAGGGACCAGCCCAAGTTCATGGCTCTCTTCTATGGGGTGATGACACCTACCCTGAACCCCTTCATCTACACTCTGAGAAATAAGGATGTGAAGAGGGGATTAGGCAGGCTGATGAGGGGCATTTTTAGCTCCAAGGGACACGTTGTGGACATTAGGTGAAATGATTTATTAACTAGAGTAGATTAATGAAAATTTCACTTATAATCCATTAGTGTCATAAATCTCTTATCATATATTGTGACATGTACTATATGTATCATATCTCTTAGGTTTTTTGTTTTGAAATCAAAACTAGTCCTTTGGAATGATAAGTTAAAAGCAACTTTTTTGAGCTAATTTGATCTCACAAAAGGAAGAGAAACACAAACTGCCTTATCAGAAGACAAGGTCACTATATCCTACAAATATTAAAAAAGATTAAAAGTTTATAAAGAACAATAATTTTCATAACTGAAGTGAAATAAATTCCTTGAAATAAATTATCAAAATATTCTTTACAAAGTTGCTATACCAGTGAAAATATTGGAATTTTTAAAGTAAAATATTTCTACAAACAGAAGCCAACCTCTAGGTTTCCACTGGTGAAATCTTTTCTAATCTAAGTACTAGTGACAATAAAAGTAATCTGAGACAACGTGTCTGAAAATAGAGCATGGGAAACATTTTCAATGTCAGGTAATACAGCCAGCATCAGATTGAAAAATCACCAAGAGCATAATGAAGAAAAATATTGCTTATAGTCACCCATAATTTAGGACTCAAAAAGTCTTGATACAATATTAACAAAAACCATTCAGCAAAAATTTTAACACACAATATATCACAGTGAAGTTGTTTTTTCTCGTGAGGCAACATCAAATGCATCATATTAGTAAGATTAATGAGAAAGCCATTAAGATTATCCCAAGACAGATATAGTGAAAACAAAACTTTGTAAATAAGGAGGGGAAGAGGGGTTGACAAAGGATGGGAATAGGAGGAAAAATGAAGATATATTATGTACCAATATAAATTCTCTATGAGGAATATGAGTACTATGTAAGACAAATATGTGCTAATAGAAATATTTTAAAAATCAATTACAGCAATCAGCAATTATACTATGACAAAAATAAAATACATGGGTGCATACTTATCTCGTAACCACTTAAAAGTTTACCCTTAGTATCACTCAAGTAGCTTGTTTGTTTGCATACTGACTATTCCAAGGGTCACTTGGGCAGCTATTATTTCTAACACTTTATTCTTGCATTGAATAAATTTGATAAAATTGTAAAAAAGACAGACATAGAAAATCTTCAGATAAAAGTTTACATTATTATCATTTGCTCACCTAGGCAGATAGTGCTACTGGCAAGATGCTGCATTCCAGTGAAGACAAGGACTGCATTCTCCAATCAGATGAGGTCAAGCTGTTAATCATAAATGGCCAGGCCCACAGAATGGAACCCATGGGTTCCCAAACAAGGCAAAGCTATAGTTCTGTGTTCAGAAGAGCCCATGCCTGGTTTTAGAATTGTTTGGTACTGAACATTGTACACTATGGCTTCTTAGGGTGCAGGCTGAGTGTCATGGTTGAATGAGATTCCTTCTCAGGCTCCATAGTTGAGCACTGACAGTAGCTATGCTCCTCATAAATCCAGGTGGGGAGCTAACTATCTATCTGGGAAGAATTAGTGAGGAAGAAATAGTTTTATTTTTCTATCATGTACTAAAGAATCTATTGATTAAAATTATTTATGAAATAGTTTTCATGCAACAAAAATGAGATTTCTGACACATAAAGCGATTAATGTTTGAACAGATGGAAATGCTTATGGCTATGATTTGACTTACACATTGTATATAGGTTTCAAATTACTATAGTACACCTCACAAGATGTGCAGGTAGTATGTCTCCATTTAAAAATTATTTCAGACAAAACAAGATAAATAAGTAAAACAATTTTTTAAACTTGATATGTAATTTTCTGAATAAATTCATTACTGTTTGCATAGTGGTTATTGCAGTATACACTCCATTAACAGGGAAAAAGGGATCCTTTTGCCCCACAGGCTCACCAGCATTTGTTATTGGTTGATTTGTTATTGATGATAGCCATTCTTCAGGAAAGAGACAGAACCTCGGTGTTGTTTTAATTTGAATTTCTTGAATGAGCAGTGATGCTGAATATATAAATATATATTTTTTTTTCCTGGATGCTAGGAAAACAATAGCTACCATAGTATATCTTGTTATCTTCACAATAGTTGTCCATTCCATCAGGTATATAGCAAAATTACTGTTCATGTTTTTTTTTAATTTTATTTTAAAGATAGTAAAATCCAACAAAACAAAACAGAACAAAGTCAATCAAAACAAAGCAGTAAGATTGGTACAGAACTTCAAAGCAGGATGCTAGGAAAACAATAGCTACCATAGTATATCCTGTTATCTTCACAACAGTTGTCCATTCCATCAGGTATATAGCAAAATCAAACCAAAAACAAAACAGAATAAAACAAGTCAAACCAGAATATTGAATAAAGCAAAACAATTAATCTGAATAAAGCAAAACAGTGATAACAATATTGGATTTGAAAGACAAGATAGAAGGAAATCCCTCATATTTGCTATACTCCATACTGGCATCATCCCAAGAGATGCTCAGACTACTGTCCCCAGGCCTGAAAAATCAACCAAACAATATGAGCATTTAGTTGCTTTATGTACCTTAGTTACTATCAACTTAGCTTGTCCTCCGAACCAGTGGATTGCTTACGGGGGAGAGGGGTGTTGATTCTCCACCCAAGTGCTGGTAGGCTCATGGGAGGCACCGATTTTTCTCTTCCTTGAACCCATTGTGCTGCTTGCCAGGAAGGCTAGCTAGTTGTCTTCTTGTTGGATCCTCCCAGACCCAGCCTGGTGGGTTCTAGGGAATCACTGATTTTTCTATCCCTGGAATCTGTGCTGTTTGTGCTGCTTCTATTTTTATATATTTATTTGCTATTTGTACTTCTTCACTTGAGAAGTGTCTATTCATTTAAGATGACAATTTTTAGATAATATCTTTAAATATGGGCAGTGTCTAATTTTTTAGAGTTCTTCATATATTCCAGATATTAATTCTTTGTCTGAGAAATAGTAGGTAAAATTTTTCTGCTTTGTGTGGGTTTTCTCTTCATACTGTTGGTGATTTCTTTTGCTGTCTAAAAGCTTTTTAATATGATGTGATCTTAGCTGCTAATTCTTTGTAATATTTCCTGTGTGATCAGAGTTTTGCTCATAAAGTAGACTAGAGGCTCTATTTGACCAGCTCTTCCACTTCTAAGTATTGTACTGAAACAGTTAAAAGAATTGTACCACAGTGATATATGCACATCCATGTTTATAGCAGGACAATATATAAAAGCTAAATGTTGGACATAGCCCAATACCCATCAATGGTTGAATGGGATAAAGAAAATATGGTACATATATACAATTAATATTATTCTGCCATAAGAAGGATAAATTTGAGGCATCTTTAGGTAAACATATACACATTAAAACTCAGCTTTCAGTGAAATAAATTAGACATACATGTTTAAATATTGCACTGTTTCTCTTGTTTGAAAAATCCAAAGGGTAAATAAGGACCAAAACAGAGGTTAAATATTGTCAAGTATGAAGAAAATATTCAAATGGGAAGGGGAACAGAGAAGAAGAATGGGGTAGGGTTGCAGAAATCAAACAGAATGGAAGGAAATCTATAGAAACAAAATTCTATGAATGGGGAAGACAGCAAGAATTGAAGAGAAGGGAGGAGATTGGGGAAGAAAAAGATTAAGACATACTATGTACATGTGCAAATTCCTTATCATGGATGTAATCATTATGCATGCCAAAATGGAGTAATAAAATTGGTCTGTAAGTCTTTCTCTGTCACTCTTCAGTCTTCTAGGACAGAAGCATTTCCTCATCACCCTGGACTCTAGAAAGAGAGACAAGACATGGGACTCAATCTGATTTGAAGCCTAGAAAAAAGTACATGTATCTAGACCAAACCTATCTCCTCAAATGCGGCTACAATTCAGGGACTCATATTCTGAGACTGATCATGCTCTAATCCACCTCCCTCCCTGTGTCTGCTTGATGGAACTTGCTGGGGCAACTATAGATGCTTCTGGTAAACAAATGCTGCAGGGGTGAGAGAGGAGACACCAATGCAAGCATCAAGCCAACCAACATGGAATGGAGAGCTCTGACTCGAATTCCATTCATTATCTAGTACTGGTTACATAGACTTGAAAAAGATGCCCACATTATCGGGACTTTGTTTTCTTTCTATAAAGTAGGAGGGTAGAAACTCCACCACACAACTGATTTCAGTGAAGGTTAAGTGAAGCTAGGGGCTGAATAACTGATAAATTAGAATCATAATGCAAAAGATAGGTATCATTTCACCTGTCTAAAAAATGTCCTTTGAAGAATGAGGAAGGAGTCTCTCACTGCCTTCTGAACATCCTCCTGAATCTGCAGGTCTGTTTGGTCTGCAGTAAGAAGTAAGAGAGCTAAACCCAGTTGAATAAAAGCTACTGTTCTGACACAGTGTTCAAAGGTACCACTGAACATTGTATTCAAAGCAAGTACACACTTTTAATGCTGCAGGTATAAAGACTTCATCTCAAACATGAGAAATCTTTCAAACTGTATATTCCCCTATTGTAACACTAAGCATTATTCAAAATTGATACTGTTGCTTAATCAAACACTATACTAGATGATCTTAAAAAGATTTAAAGCAAAGCAGTAAAGAGAACTTGGCCCAAAACAGGGAAATTCTAGATTTGAAAAGTATGATGGATGAAACAAGAAAATTTCCTAAGGATTTCAATACCATATTTTAACAGGTAAAATAAAAGATAATATATTTTATGTAGGTCAATTAATATTATCTAGTCTGAGAAAGAGAACAAAAAAGTAATGAAGAATAATCAGCCCCTAAAAAATGAGAAGCATAAAACATTGCATTACACACATACAATGAGCTCCAGAATTAGAGGAGGAGTAGAAAAATAGAACAAAGCAACTAGTGGCTGAACACTAAAAATTTGTGTGCACCTAAGAAAACCACTAAACTCCTAGAAGTACCAAGTCAAAGACAGTGATACCTAAAAGCATAGTTAAATTGTCAAGACAAATACAAATAGAAAACCTTGAAAGCAGCAGGAATGAAATGAGTTATCATTTGCAAGGGATCCTCAGTAAGATTTACACTGTATTTTGCAATAGAACCAGAAAGCCTAGATGACAATAGGATGACATACTCAAATCTTGAATGTTAGACAAGTGTTTTCTATTCAGCAAAACTACTACTCAAAATAAAATGTGTAGATTATACAAAGTGGTTTTAAATGTCAAAGGTAAATAATTATTTCATTTAAAAGGGAGGGAATGGGAAAAAAGAGGTATTAAGATGTATCATGTACAGGTAAAAATTCCCCATGATGAATGTCATCATTATACATATCTAAATTGTTTCAATAAAATTAATTAAAATATTAAAAAGGCTTTTGCTAAAAAATGTTTTCCCCAAGGTGATCATAACTGTCAATTTCGTTGTATGGTTAATAGGTTTGTATTTTGTTATATATTAACATATGCTCAGATGATACAAAATAAGGTTTTGAAGGTATTTAAACTTGATGTATGGTAATATACAAATTTTTCTTCAGCTTGTCTTTTCATGGCCCTGTTAAGCAGTTGATTATATATTAAAGATGACTGCTCATTATTTTTGGAGCTTATGAAAAACAAAATTCCCATTTTAAGACTTAATTCAGGGAAGCCTAAACCAACTCCTTCCTCCATATGTCATGCAGAGATGGAGTGATGGCACTGGTCATGCAGGTAGTCTGAGGATTGAAAGGGACAACTATTATATTTGGGGTGCTGATGCAGTGCTCATACATAAGATGTCTGCCTCACTCTAACCTTTCCACATAAACAGTTTGTAATGGTCTCCCCTTCACAAAGAGATCACTCTAGAGATTATTTCACTATGTAGGAGAAAATGAGACACCAGAAACTTTAAAATAGCTGCATTAAACAGGGGAATAAAACCTATTTCAACAGTTCTACTCTTCTAAGTGTGACAGAACCACTGGAGGTTTTGAGCAGTGAGCTCATTACTATTAACTGCTGTACATATCCAGCTCAGTAACAAGATCCCAAGAGTCCACTTGACACTTGAAAAAAATGGGTACCATGAAAAGCTCCCTATCTACCTTTTGCTTTAAGCAGCAAACACACTCATTATTCAGGTCTGTAAAGATTGCCCCAGTACACTCAGGGAGACTGCATGAGCAAACGCAGTTGGTGCTTAATTCCTCTTAAGCACTGAAGATCACTATGAATCAACCACACTGTAGCCACGCAGACACTCCTGGTACCCTACCCAGAGCTTAACAACGATAAGGACAAATGAGGCAACTGTCTAGGGAGATAAGAAACAAACCGCTTCTTTTTCACACATAGGACTGGAAAAAGTAGGAATAATATCAAAATAGTGAACATGTTTTTTGTTGATTTTGATTCATTAACTTCACTTATATGAGGAATTACTAGAATGTTTTAAAATTTTTTGTCTTATAAATCTAAAAATATGCACTTTTGATATATATACTTAGCAAGGAAAATGAATTGACTAATGTGGAATTGTTTTTAGAGAAACTTACAAGCAGGCTTTGTTGAACATTCACAAGGTCAATTGCACCATTCTAGAAGTGGGAACAGTAAGTTGTATACTTCACTATTACACTTTTATCTGGATATATGACACTTGAAAATATAACGCATGGGTAGAGAACAACTGCCTCCTCTATAGATCATGATTAACATTTGCACTAGCAGTCAGAGTCATATTCTATCTATATACTTTTAATATACTGCTTAGATTGTCTTTTAAAAATCATATTTCTGTAGAATGTTAACAGGTAACAGTTACAATGTTGTATAAGAAGCATTTAAATCAAGGGTAAACAAGATTTGGGCATAACACGATGGCACTAATATATTAGAAACTTCAGGGTTTTAATCTCTAAAGTATATTTAAATTCTCATTTTAGTGCAAAATAATTTAAATAAAGTTTACCTTTACCTAAATATAAAATACTATATGATGTACATTCTCATCTAGATTCGCTGCTTTTTTAAAAATAAAATGCCTATTTATAGATGTACTTTATAGTTTAGTTAAGCCCAATTTTTACTCTTTTTAGTGACACTGCCTGTACTGTATAGTGTTTAGGCACAACTAACACAGTTTCATAAGAATAACATAAACATGAGCCTATAAAAGTTCATCATCCTAAGCAACTTTAGACTAGAGGTCATTCATATGATATTCTTCTAAGTTATTGAATCCTTGAAGGCCTGTATGCTTACTGGGCACAAATACCATAAGGTTACCTGTAATTATGGTAATCAATTATAAACTGATTTTTTTTTTGGCACCGGGGATTGAACACACAGCCTCACGCCTGCCAGACAGGTGCTTAAGCCACTGAACCAAACTCCGGGTCCTAGTTTTTTGAGGCAGGGTCACACTATGTAGCTCAGGCAGGCCTTGTGCTCGCATTGTAGCCCAAGCGGGTCTTGAACTCACAATGTTCCACCTACCTCAGCCTCCCGAGTGCTAGGATTAAAGGCATGTGCCACCATGCCCAGCTTATAAACTGATTATTGAAAACAGTTTACAACAAGCCAATATTTAAATAGACCATGACTCTCAAATACTTTTTCCTAAGTAATCAAAGCTTAATGATGGAAAACAGAAAAAACTTCCTTCATAAAATATGGCAAATAACATTTATCCTTAAGAAAAACATATTGCTGTAGAAATACAAGTCTTTAATCTTGCATTTATAGTTAATTTCATTATGTATTATAATTATTTTTAAATAACATTTGTTAGGGTGTTGCACAATGGGACTGGGGAACACTGAAGAAGCTTCCTACCCATGGAGAAAACTGAGGCAAACTGATTCAGGAACATACTTTTTCAGCCATAAAGATGAGTTTTGTTCAGATGTATCCTGGGACCAATGGCTATTTATTTAGGGGAGGTTCATTTAAAAATACTATTTTAATGCAACATTACATGAAATAAAATCTTTGTTTGCAAAAATAATTTATCTACTCATAATTCCATGTACCTCTATATCAAAGCAGTGAAAGAAGGATCAGTTGTAATCATGTGACATCTGGTGTGACATACTCATTCTATTGCAAGATGTCACTCATTTATCAACTTAAAATTTCTTTGAAATATTTGCTCATTTTGTGGAAAATTTACAGAACAAGTTACTTGCATTCCAAGGTTTAATGATTAGAATATTAATTCTTAGTCAATTTAAGGAATCAATTTTAAACATTTAGCTACTCATAAAGCATGTTTTATGGACATTTATGAGCATTAGTTCTATGTATATGTACTTATTTTTTATTTTAAAATTTATTTTAGATTACTCAGGAGAATCAAAATATATCATAGTTTATATTCTTAAAGAAAAACACTTTTAAATTTCAGTAGACAAAAAACAATGGACAATGGATTTATAAAATTGGTTTTATTCAAGTAAATATCTTGATGGTCTAACAACCTGAACAAAATGTCTCACCAATTATAAAGACATGTTTACTGTTATCTTACTAAACAATTTCAATGAGCTCACTGTGAGGTTGGTGAACAACCTGTATTTGGGCTAATATTGTGAAAGCTTACTTATCTCTAAGTCAACTTAATTAGGACTTTTAAAGGATAACATACATCTGAAAGTTAACACACAGAAATATACATACCAAGCTAAACCATACAACCTTTATATTACTAAAATTTAAGATTCCTATTTTTATCCCTTGCTCCTGTCAGTGTTCACCCTGCAATGTTTTAAGTAAGTTTGGTAACTCTTTTTTTAAATTTTTTTTATTTAAGTGAAGAAAAAACAAAACAAAACAAAACAAAACAAAAGAGACGTCATATATAGTAAAAACAACAAGCAAAAGAGACAAACGACTAGAGTAAATACGCTACATTGCAGGTTTACAAAACCGGAAGATAGAAGCTTGACAATGGTTGCAATATTGCACATCGTTATCTTTAAAATGGTTTCTTACATTAACAGATATAGACATGCAAGATTGATCTAATCATATGAATATTAATTGTTCTTTCTCAATAACGAATACATTCAGTAGTGTTCTTTTTAGTTATCTTACATATACATATATACAGGTTTATATCTTTTCCTCTTCCCTTTTCTCTTTCCGCCTATTCCCTTCCCGATTATCTTTGGTCTTTGAGCTGTTTTTTACCCTTACGTAGTATTTATTATAGATTTTGAATCATATATACTTTTCCATTTCTTACACTAGGGAGACAATACGGTATTTACACATGTGGGTTTGATTTATCTCGCTTATGAGTATGGTCTCAAGTTGTGACCATTTACTTATAAAAGTCTCAATACAATCTTTCTTCATAGCTGAGTAGTTCTCCATTGTATAAAAATACCACATCTTTTTTATCCATTCTTTGATTGATGGGCACTTGGGTTGTTTCCAAGATCTGGCTATTACAAATTGGGTTGCTATAAACATGGGTGCACAGATATCACTGTGGTATGATGTTTTCAATTCTTCTGGGAAAATGCCCAGAAGAGGGATAACTGGGTTGAATGGGATCTCTAATCCT
>RJWM01045152.1:0-12923 GCA_004363535.1 Dasyprocta punctata | reverse complement strand
AGCCAGATAGTATGTATTTTAGACTTTTCAAGCCATACAGTCTCTGCTCAGATCAGTCACATTCTGCTACCATGGCACAAAAGCGGCACTTATTGACAATGCATAAATAAGTAAGCATTGCTGTGTTTCAACAGTAGGTTACTTATAGGATCTTAAATTTTAATTTCATATAATGTTCATGTGTCATAACATATTATTCATTTCAATTTTTTAGCACTTAGCTATGTAAAACACATGGAGGCATAGAAAAACAGGTGGCAGGATGAATTTGGCTGACAGCCTGAAGGTTGCAAACTTCTGCTCTGGGTCAGTCAGTCCCCAACTTTACGGTGCCTTGGAAGCACCTGGGGAAGTTTCAAAAATTCTTCATGCCCGACAGACAGTGAAAACAAATTAATCTCTAGGCATGGGAACCAGGTGGCTCAGTTTTAAATCTCAGATTATTCCAACATACAGCAGAGTCTGGAAACCACAGCATTAGGCTGAAAGAGCCACTATACAGATTTACTGTTTTAAATGAATGAATTATATATAGATTTGGGTTTCAGAAATAGGATTCTGAGATGATGAAAAGATGTGTTCATTGATAAGAAAATATGTTCCTTATAGATACATATTGTTCAGTACAAAAAGCAGGTTATATACTACATGTTACAATTCCATTTTGTTAAATAAAAAAAATTTCACTAGAAAAAATTTAAAAAGGAAGGAAAAATTTGGAAAGAATAATAGAAGATAAACTGTTTATCTCTGGTTGGTACAAGTAATTTAATTTTCGGCCTTTTATTATTTGCATTTTGTAACAGCACAATTGTTTCCCTTTTTATTAAAGCTTAAAGAGAGCAAAAGTGTTCAAACAGATGAGAAGCAAGAGTGAGCAAGAGGAATGGAGAGACAAAGAATAGAATTTTAGTATATCAGCCAAATATTCCTAATCCAAAGAAATCTAAGATTACAGGGTCTTACTATGAAGACCAGGCTGGGGGGCCTGGGATATAGCTCAGTAGCACAGTGCTGCCTGATAAGTGTGAGGTGCTGAGTTAAGTTCTTAGTACAAAAAAAATTGGTGCTAAAAAAAAAGCCCAAAGAAGCCAAGCCACACTCTCCCATGAGCCAGCTGGCACACAGGCAGAGAGAGAAGAGCTTTGCCCCACATAAGCAACCAGCTGATTCTGAGGAACACAGGCAGAGATGATAGTAACTGAAGTAAAGAAATAACTTGGTACTTGTATAGTTTGACTGACTTTGAAGGCCAGAAGCTGGTAGTTTGAGCATTTTTCTTTTTGTACTGTGAATCAAACTCATGACCTTGCACTTGCCAGGCAGGCACTGTGCCACTAAGCTATAATCTGGCCCTGAGCATCTATTTAGTGGATAACAATATACAGTATAGTAACTGTTGGGGATTTCCTACTGTTTTGTTTTGGTAATCCAATATTGTTCTCATTGTTTTGTTTTGTTCTGGCTTTTTTGTTTGTTTGGTTGGTTTGGTTTGATTTGGTTTATTCCCTTTAAAATAAAAATAAAAAAAGCCCAGGCTGGGCTCAAATTTATGATCTGCCTGCTCAGCTTCTGGAGTGCTTGGATTATAAGTATGCCCCTCTACATTCGGCTCAAAATCTGAAATTTCTGAGCCCTGACCTGATGCCATGAGTGGAAAATACTACCTCTGACCTCATGCAACTGACAGGTTGAAGTCAAAACACAAGTGCCGCAAAAATATTGTATAAAATTATCTTCAGGCACTGTGCATAAAGTGTATATGATAGATGAATAAATTTTATGTTTAAACTTGGGTCCTATCTCCAACATATCTCATTTTGTCTATGTAAATATTCTAAAATCAATCTGAAACATTTCTAGTCCCAAGCCTTTTAGATAAGGGATATTTGACATATATTTGCTTAGTAGAGAAGGTTGGCCAAAGGGATGCAAGAACCAAACAGAAGAAACAGGTAATTAAAGGGACCAGAAGATGACTCAAGGAAGCGGGAACTGAAACTGTGGCAATCGAGAAAGAAATTGAACACAGTTGGACACTAAGAGCCACCCAAAGAGAACCCAAGTCAACTGGATTTTTCACATAATGATGTGGGCCTCAATCCCACCCTCAGTCTGACAGGTGGTGGAGGGAAAGAGAGAGATTGAGAACACAGCTTGCAATAGAGCCTATCCTAACAACCTCAACTCCTTGAGTTCTGATTTCTTTACTTCCTCTGCCCATTAAGTTCCCAGCATGCTGTGAAATAGAGGCCTCATGGGATCTGATGGTGAGTTCAGCTCCAGTTTCTGGAGGAGGAGTAATTTTAATAAGCGTTGAAGCAATAGAAGGTATTATATCTAAAATGATTACTAATTCTTTTTGTCTTTTTGAGACAGGGTCTCACTATGCAGTTCAGGCTAGCCTTTGGCTCACTTTGTAGCCCAGGCTGGTCTCAAACTTGCAACCATCCTCCTGCTTCAGCCTCGTGAGTTCTGGGATTACAGGAGTGTGCCACCACACCCAGAAATCACTAATTTTACCATGGAAAAGTGCAAAACTTTTGCTAAAGAAACAAACAAACAAAAAAAAAGAACTCAAATTGACTGATGTAAAACAGATTAAACATTTATAGTAACTGTATTAGTTTGGATTATATAACCACCTATAATTATATACACATTCCCTGGAGAGTCAGGAAAGCCAGTGGCTTCTTAGTCCAAGAAGCTCTAAGCCTCAGAGCAAGAGGGACCAATGATACAGGCCCAGACCAAAACCAAAGGCAAGGAGGCCCCCTGAAGAATCACTGGGGCAATTCTGTGTTGAAAGACTAACAAATCTGAACTCTGGTGTCTATGGCTGATGGCTGCAGAAAAACACACTCACTCAAAAATGATTAAGCATGCATACATGAGTTCCCCCTTTCTCCTGCTTTCTGTTTCACCCAGGCCTCCAGCCTATACCGGTGGTGCTGCCCCATGCAGGGCAGGCCTTCTTCACTCAGTTTACAGACTCTACACCAATCCTTTTCAGAAATACACTCACAGAAACACCCAGCAGTATATTTTACCCATTTTCTAGGCATCCCTCATTCCAATTAAGATAACAGCCAAGATTAACTATTGAAAGTATTTTGTTAGTCTGCTTTCTGTTACTGAAACAGAATTCCTGAGATAATAAACTTAAAAAGATGAAGGGTTTATTCCTGTTTACAGTTTTAGAGGTTTTAGTCCATGGTTTCTTGTTCCTTCCTGTTGCTTAGAGCCCATGGTGACACTAGAGCAGTGGTTCTCAATCTTTGATTATTTCTAATCATGTGGGGATCTTGAAAAACTAGGTTCGACCCAAAGCCTATTAATTCTAAACAGTGGAATATCAAACTTTACAAAAGCTTTATATGAGATTTTAATGTTCACCCAGGTTCGAGAGTCACTAGAATAAAGTCCTATCTCCATCATCTCTCTGTACTCCTTACTTTCTCATCTCCAGATGAGAAATTTATCTGCCTCACGAGTGCTGAGAATATAAAGTACATTGGTTCATGTTTCTTCACTGGGTAGAATATTTTTTAAAAAGCAGTGTACCATTTCTTACAAAGTTATGCACACACTTACTATAATATCCAATGATCATCTTGGGAATTTACCTAAGAGAAAGAAACCATTAGTCTACACAAGCCACATATACAAATGTTTAGCAACTTCATTCATAATAGCCCCTAAACTGGAAACAACCTAAAGATCCATCAACTGGTGAATAGACAAGTCAATTGGTGTACATCTATACAATGAAAGACAACTAGCAGAAAGAAGAAACATAAACAGACATATACAACAACATGAATATTACACAGTGCATAATTTCACTTATAGAACATTCTAGACAGGTACGGTGGTGCACACCTATAATCTCAGCATTTGGGAGGCTGAGGCAGGAGGAACTCTATGAGTTTGGAGATACCTTGGGCTACACAATAAGTTCAAGGCCAGCTTGAACTACATACTGAGACCCTGTCTAAAAAAAACCTTTAAAAAGAATATTCTGGAAACAAAACTATGGGGAGAGAAGAGGAGACTGACTGCAAAAATATCAAAAAGAACTTCCTGGAGTGATGATAATGCTATGTGATTCTATATATTTTTCAAAGACACATTCAACTACACATTAAAAATGATGGATTTCAGCTGGGTGTAGTTGTGCATGCCTTTAATCCCAGCACTTGGGAGGCTGAGGCAGGAAGATCATTTCGAGTTCGAGACCAACCTGGACTACAAAGTGAGTTCAAGGCCAGCCTGAACTGCATAGTGAGACCCTGTCTCAAAAAATAGAGTCGGGGATTTAGTTCAGTGGCCTAAGTGCCTGCCTGGCAGGCACGAGGTTGTAAGTTCAATCCCCAGTACCAAAAAAAAAAATGGATTTTACTGTATTTAAATTAGATTCATTTTTTAATATTCTTTTTGTTGTTGTTCTGGGGTGTTTTTTTGTGGGGTTTTGTTGTTGTTATTGTTTTGTTTTTTGAGACAAGGTTTCACTACACAGTTCAGACTGGCCTTGAACTTACTTTGTAGCCCTGACTGGCATCAAACTCACTGCAATCCTCCTGCCTCAGTCTCCCGAGTGCTGGAATTATAAGCATGCAACACCATAGCCAGCTATATCCATTTCTTAAAACGGTACCCAGGTGTGTTTTTTCTATTCACTCTTGGGGCTCACAAATGTGAGATGGAAATTCTGGGTATATAAGTCTACTTCCAATCACTCAAACTCCCCCTCTGGTGAGTTAACCCAGAGTCTAGAACTAGCAGCAGAAGAGGTCCAGCACTAGGAACAACCACATTCTTCAATCTACTTTACAACCACAAGCCCATCTCCACCTCTTGAATGACTCCTTATTGGGGACCACAAACTCACAATGGCTAATTTTGCATATTTCCCTATGGGATAAAAGGGAAGTTTGGAATTATGGGTACCACCCATCTGAGATTCCCCATTACCCTTTTTTTTTTTTTTTTTTTGTCAGTACCAGGGATTGAACTCACAACCTCGCCACTGAGCCAAACTCCCGGCCCTATTTTTTTCAAGACAGGGTCGCACTATTTGGCTCAGGTTGGCCTTGCTCATGTTGTAGCTCAAGCTGACCTCGAACTCACAATGCTACACCTACCTCAGCTTCCCAAGTGCTGGGATTAAAGGCGTGTGCCACCACGCCCGGCACCCCATTGCCTCTTCTAAGCATAAGATCACCTACACCTTCTTGAGTCATCTCAGGATTATACTCCAGGACAAGATCCTTCATAGCATAAAATCATCCACGCCCTCTTGAGTCTGAGTCTTCTGATGAATTGTAATCCTTTACTAGCCCCAACTATCACCATATGCACCTAATAAATAGTGGCTGCTTTGGGAGTGGAGGGACCGAATCTAGAGATATTGACTTCCCAGTCATTGATGGAATACTATACGTGTCTCTGTTTTCTATTTTTCTCGCAGAATTCTTCAGACAGACAATCGTGACCCTTGGCCAGGCTCCCAATAATTCCTAATCTACACCTCAAATATTGTTGGAAAGGAGTATGATTAATCCTCACTCCAGCTCTCCCTGGCCACTTGCCATGTTGATCAGGAAATCTTGAGAGATCAATATTATACCAGAGCAATTGAACCAGCATACGGAAAAATGAAGTCATAGGGACTTCAATGAGTGTTGACCCTCATAGGTCACAACATGTTTGATGTTTGATGTTTACAGGCACAGGCTGGGTTTTACCAGCAGATTTACACTTAAGCAGGTGTGAGTGAATCAAAGGTCACTGGGAAAGAAAGTATTTTCATACCATGGAAATCTTATAGAACTTCATTTTACAACATTATCAAGCACAAGTGGAATTATTTTTCCTCTCTTTATTCTTAGAAAGGACAGTAAGCATTGTACTTATAAAATGCAGTCAAGTGTACACGAGCCAAAGAGAATTGGCCTTTTTCTTATAGCATCTGGTTTTTACAGTTGGCGGTAACTCAGCAGACCAAAGTTCTTGTCTTAGTTACTTTTCACTCATTGCCTAGGCAAAATACCTAATGCCCAAAATTAGGGAAGGAAAGGTTTATTTCTTATAGTTTCTCGGGAGTTTCAGTCCATACTTAGTTGGCTCCAAGACAGTGTGGCGTGGCGGGGCTGCCACTCATGGCGGCCACAAGCAGCAAGCCGTGCTGGCGAGAGAGAGAGAGAGAGAGCACGCTAGAGAAGGCGGAAGCGCAAGAGGAAGACCCACCTTCCCTTACACTGTATGTCAGCTCCACTCCCAGGCAGGTGCAGCACTCACATCACCAATCCCCGCACGAGACTCAGTCCCATCAAAAGTATATGAGGACTTGGGGGGGACACAGTATATCACCCAATACAGTTCTATTCCTCTCCACGTTGTTTTATTTTATTTATTTTTATTTTATTTTATTAATAATAGAAGACAAGACAGAAGAGAATCCCCCATACTTGCTACATTGCCCATTGTAAAGTGATGCTTGGGTTGCTGACCAGAGGCCTGGCCGAATCTACAAAACAAAAGTTGGCTGATATTCCTTGGTTGCTATCAATTTAGCCAGACCTCTGAGACAGCAGGCTGCTGACGGGGGGGGGGGTGTTTGGTCCCTGATTCCAAGCCCGCGCGCCGGTGCCGCTCGGGCCGGGCAGGGGCCCCGCGAGGAGCCCCTCTCGTTCTCCTCCAAGGTCCCAGGTCAGGACCCCGGAAGGCAGTCCATGTTTAGTCCTCTCCACGTTGTTTTAGGATGAAGGAAAGAGTTGATTATAAATCTCTTGAAATTGTTTGGCTTGTCCACAATAACTTGTGAATTTCACAAATGCCCTGTATTTTGGTTTTGATTTTATTTTACAGACCCAAGTTTAGACTTCGACTACAAAGCAGTAAAAAATATCCCAATGGATAAATGAAACAACTGGAATACAATGTACAAACCTTGTTTAGTCCTGGTTCAAAGAACACAAATTTTTAAAAAACAGTTCTAGAAAAGACATTAGAAATAAATCAAATTCACATGTGTAAATGCCGTATTATCTGCCTGGTGTAAGAAACTGAAAGAGTAAATAAGGTCCAAAATCTTCAATAAATATTGTGAAAGGGTAAGAAACTACTCAAAGGGGAAAAATAACTCAGATAGGGAAAAGGAGAAAAGAAAGAAGGGAAAAGAAAAAAGATATAAATTTGTATATATACACTTAAGATAGCTAAGATGATTGTTCTACAGTTAACAATCTTAGGATTAGATCAATTTTGTATGTCTACATCTAGTAATCTGAGTAACTTTTTTAGACAACTGCAAAATAACAACCTTTGTTAAGTTCCTACCACCCTGTTTTGAAAGCCTAAACTGTTACTGCTTTGGGTTTTTTGTTATCATTGTTTATTTTTCCCTCTTGTTTCTTGTTTTTCTTGTATTGTTTCATTTTGTTATATTTTTCTCTCTTTAAAATAAAAACAAGGGCTGGGAATTTAGCTCAGTGGCATAAGTGCCTGCCTGAGTTCGATCCTGGGTACCAAAAAAAAAAAAAAAGTACAATAAAAACAAACAAAGAAAGAAAAGACAGTAGAGATGACTAAGCAAGTCTGAATACAGACTAATAAATTATAGTATTAGAAAATCTGTCCATTTCCTTTGATGTGACATGATGTTGTATAGGAGAATACCTTCATTTTTATGTCATAAGTGCTGGAATAGGCGGCACAGGCACCAATCAGGACGCAATTATGGACTGCCTTCTGGGGTCCTGACCCCAGGACCTTGGAGGAGAATGAGAAGGGCCTCTCGCGGGGCCCGGCCCAGCCTGCCCAGCCCAAGCGGCACCGGCGCGCGGGCTTGGAATCAGGGACAAAAACTGGCTAAATTGATAGCAACCAAGGAACATCAACTAACTTTTGGTTTGTAGATTTGGCTAGGCCTCTGGCCAGCAACCCAAGCATCTCTTTACAGCGGGAAATGTAGCAAGTATGGGGGATTCTCTTCTGTCTTGTCTTTTATTATTAATAAAATATAAAAAAAAATAAATAAAACATAAAAAAAAAAGTGCTGGAATATCAGGGGCAAAGTGTTCTGATTTCCATAGTTGGCTTTCAGCTGGTACAAAAAAGTATATACTTTGTATAATTGTATACACATACACATTCATGAACAAATATGTAAATATATATGTTTACACATATAAGTACACATGTACATGCAGGCAAAGCAATTCAAATATGATTAAATATTATTGTTGAATGTAGACATTAAAGCTCATTATACTTTTTTCCAACTCTTCATTATACCTAAAAGCTTTCATAATAAAAAAAACTAGGGAAAAAATAATATAGGCAGTCATTCTGCAAGGGACCTGCCATCTTTTGGCATAAGGAAGAGAAATAATTCAACGAAATTATTATAAATGATAATAATTAAAGTAAATTATCATAAATCAAAGGTTAAGAATAATTTAAACACAAAGGTCCATGAATGCACTTAACACTACTGAACTGTACTCCTGAAAACGATGAAGATGTAAATTCCATATTGTCTGTGTTTTACTACAATATTTTTTAAATCTTTAAAAATTAAATTTCAAAAAATGAAAAAAAAAGCAAGACAATTTAAAATGCCCCTAACCTGGTACTTTCTGTCTCTAGGAATCAGTTTTGCTCAGAAAATAAGGAAAGAAATACATTGATTCCAAAAGATGTGCTTCAGTTTTATTAGAAGAGTAAAAGCAGAGGGCAAGAAACAAAAAAATAAAAGAATTTCAACTACCTCAGAATGCAATCTAATTTGAAAGCAGGGTTGCAACCGGTTAAAATGAAGTCATAGTGGAGTAGCATGACCTTACAAAAACAGGAAATGTGGACAGAACCTGCTATGCTTTAGATCTAAAGCATAAGTGCCCCCAAAAGTCTTGTGTGTTCAGAGATGGGGCTTTTTTCAAAAAGCTGGTTGAATTCTGAGCATGCTATACTCATCAGTGGATTAGTCCCTAGACAAGTTCAAAGCCAAATGCCCTGTTAGAAGATGGGGCCTAGTCACAATAGGGTCACAACAGGTGGATGGAGAACAGGGGCACAAGCAGAAGGTAGGGTTGTAATAGGTGGATAATAATAGGGGCATAAGCAGAAGGCTGTATTCTTCTCTCTGGGTCTCTCTCTCTCCTTTTCTCTCCCTTTCTCTATCTTACAGAATTCCATTTTACAACATTATAAACATGAATGGAATCATTTTTCCTCTCTTTTTCTTATAAAGGACAGCAAGCTAGTATTTGAAATTATAAAAGGCAGTCAAGTGTACATGGGCCAAAGAAAAGTGGCCTTTTTCTTGTAGTACCTGGTATTTACAGCTGGCGGTAATTCAGCAGACTAAAGTTCTACTTCTCTTCCAAAGTTCTCCTCTTCTCTCTCTCTCTCTCTCTCTCTCTCTCTCTATCTATCTCTCTCTCCCTCCCTCCCTCCCTTCCTCCCTCTCTCCTCTCTCCTCTCTTTTCTCTTCCCTTTTCCCTCTTCTCTTCTCTCTCCTCCCTCTCTCTCTCTCTCATTACTGCCATGAGTTGAGCAGTTTTCCTCCATCATGTCCTTCTACCAAGCCATTTCTGCACTAGAGTCAGCAAACCATGAACTGAACTCCTGACAACATGAGACAAAATAAACCTCTCCTCCTTTAAGAAGTAGATGTCAGATATTTTGCCCCAGTGACTGGAATGTGATTAATACACTGGTACAAACGTGAACAGCAAGAAGATGATGTAAAGACACGCCTGGAGAAGAAACCGTGATATGCAATACATCCTTCCCTCACAGCCCTCAGAATGAACCAACATTTTCAAGACAACTTCAGGCCTCTAGAATGAAAACAACTGATACGGTACTGTGGTACAGCAAAATGATAAACCTCAAAGGTCAGAAAACTACTCTGAAGCACCTGCTACGTTGTTCAAGTCCATCAGGAGAGAAATCAGGGAGCCACTCTGAAAAGTGGGACTGCTCCACTAGGCAATTTTGCTAGAACATCCAGGTAGATTTGAGAAGGAAGGGTGAGACAGATATATTTAGAATCCCTTAAAAAATTTTTTTAAAAAGAATCCTTAAAACCTCACTAAGTTTCAAGATGTCAGGGTTGTCATTATTTGTTTTGTGCAAAACTGGGGACCAAACCCAGAGCCCTACACAGGCTAGACAAGCACTCTACCACTGAGCTGCACACACGGCCCGACATGCTTATTTAAAAAAAAAAAAAAGATTGCTTTGTTCTGAGGAAATAAGCCTGGGGATTTTATGAGAGAATATTTCTTAGATATGGGATTACACATTTGAGGAGGTCGAAGGCACACAAGATAAGAAGTATATAGACAATGAATGCTGTAGGCAAAGCCAGAACTCCTTAACTTCAAATCTCTCACTAGATAGAAAAGCCAGAGGAGAAAAATCTAGGAGAGTGTTTTAGGAATAGAGAAGTCTACTCCAGAGGCTGAGGCAGGAGGATCGTTGTAAGTTTGAGACCAGCCTGGACTACAAAAGTGAGTTCAAGGCCAGCCTGAACTGCATAGTGAGACCCTGTCTCAAAAAATAAAGCTGGGGATTTAGCTCAATGGCCTAAGCCCCTGCCTGGCAAGTACAAGGTTGTGAGTTCAATCCCAGGTACCAAAAAAAAAAAAAAAAAGAAAGAAAGAAATCTGCTCCAGGAAGAAAAAAATAAAGGTAAAAGAAACACACTCTGATCCATCTTCATTACCTTATTTATGTAGAAAATAAAAGATACAAATTAAGAAGTTAGATTTCCATTTTTTTTTTAAACTCAGCTGACTTTCCTCAAAGGACCCAGGGAACCATGGAGAAAGATGGACCTGTCCATCACAGGCAGAGGGGTAATGAAGAATGTGGCTTTGTTCCTTGAAGTATTCAGGAGTTAGGCCCAGAAAAAGGAAATACAGGTCCAAAGAAGAGCCCACTGTTGAATTACTGATTGTCACCAACTTGCAGGAACACATCAGAGACATCAGTAACAACTTCAACTCAAGAATCTGGTAAAGAAGGTGAAACTCATTTGTCTAAGCTACATAACAATAAACACACTTTGCCTGTAAAGGGCCCACTAGTAAGTATTTTAGCTTTTGTGGACCATAGAATCTTCGTTGCCACCATTCAACTCTACCTTGATGTGCAACACAAGCAACAAGCAAGATAAAAATGGATATGGCAGATAGCCGGGCATGGTGGTGCACGCCTTTAACCCCAGCACTCAGGAGGCTGAGGTAGGCAGAGTGTTGTGAGTTTGAGGCCAGCTTGGGCTACAACACAAGCACAAGATCGGCCTAAGCTACATAGTGCGACCCTGCCTCAAAAAACTAGGGCTGGGAGTTTGGCTCAGTGGCTTAAGCGCCTGTCTGACAGATGTGAGGTTGTGAGTTCAATCCCTGGTGCCACAAAAAAAAAAAAAAAAAAGGATATGGCTGTGTGCCAAAAAAAATATTATTCATGGACACAAAAATTGGATTTCATATCATTTTTATGTATCATAAAATATTATCTTTTGATCTTTTAACCATTTAAAAATGTAAAAACCATTTTATCTATTAATGAATAAAGGGTTGGGGTATAGCTCAGTGGTACAGTGCCTGCCTGGCAAGCACGAGGCCCTGAGTTCGATTCCAGGTACCAAAAAACAGAAATATATATATACATATATATATATATATATATAAAATTAATTTAAGTAAAATTTAAATATAAAATCTAAAAATGGTCAGCTTTGGCCCATAGAGCAAAGTTTTTATATGATGTTAGTTAGCTTTATACTGTTGTGTCAAAAATACCTGAGAATGAGAACATTAAGGAGGGTAGGTTTCTTTTGGCTCATGGTTTTAGAGGTTTGAGTCCATGGTCAGGTGGTTCCATGTTCCTTGGCCTGTGGCAAGACAGAAACATCAGGGTAGAAGGGTATCGTAGAGCCAAGTCACTTAACTCGTGGAAAACATAGAAAAGAGCCTAGCAAGAAGCGGCTAGGGGCAAGATATGTTCTTCAAAGTTACACACCCAGTGACTTATTTCCTCCACCTCCAATAGCCCATTCAGTTATAAACTCATAAATGGGTTAATCCATTGGTAAGATTAGCACCTTCCTGATCTAATCACCACTCTAGGCCCCACCTCTGAACATTACTGCAAAAGGAATTAAGCCTTCAACACATGAGCTTTCTGGAGAACATTTAAAGTCCAAACCATAACACAGACCGTCGGCCTAGGCAATTCCAAAGCAAGAGCTATGGTACAGTCATCCTAGTAAAGGACTAAACATGGCTGTCACTGGAAAAAAATGGAAACAACATCCTAGAAAGCTCACATCCATCTCTGCCATGACAAAGCAAAGTTCAAAAGGATTTGAATCTGCTGAAAAAGAAAGGGTACTTAAATAATTGTCTAAGCATGTCACCCTTATAAATTTCTAAATTTTACCAATGCCATTCTCTGAGAAAAATGGCACCACACATAGATCCTTCCCCAAAAATGCACTATACACGAGTTCTAGCAAAATGGGTAACCCATAATTATTCTATCCAGGAACACTGTCCTGAGTTTATATTTATTTATCATGGATATTCTCGTAAGGCTGAGACTAGAATAACCGTCCCTCTTTCCATTTGTATATGTACACCCTCTCTCTTTGTTTCCTTCAAATACTACTGTCTGGTCAGGAACATAGCAAGCTCAAGGTTCTGAGAAGATCATTTTGGTTACAACCCAGTATTTCCACATGTCCCAGAGCAGATGCATAAGACAAAGCAAAGCACAAGTTTCCACCAGGAAGTAACACCTGAAATTATTCACATTTTATTGACCAATATGAGTCATATAGCCTCAGCCACCTTACCGGGATCCTGAACTGAAACAGCCCTTGCAAACTGTCCTGAACTGGGGGA